>LBNU01030474.1:170047-194350 GCA_014162995.1 Artemisia annua
GTCGCCCTTATTGTGGCACTGAATCGCCTGCAGGTCGCTGGAGAAAGAAAGCTGACGTGGCAGAGAAAAGGAGGAGGATTGACCCTCCTTATTGTGGGCAGCCTAATAAAATTGGTCGTTCGAAAAATAAGAGTAAAAGACGACCGACATGCAATGCCAAGATTCTAATATTTATTAATCATTACTCGCTCACTCGCTTCGATTCGTACAACTTTTGTCGGAAAAAAAAGGTCCAGACGTTGGTGCAAGTATATACATATTGGTGACAACCAAATATTACACTATCTATGGCCAATGGATCTGATAAAGTTCCACCAATCATGCCTTTTGCATATTGCAATCATCAATATTCTTATCGAGTCTCAAGCTCACGATGGGGGCTCTCTCTTCGCTCCTTGAATAGGTCGACCATCCGATGCCACGCCACATGACTAGTGAATTTCACTAGCCACGCATGTGTGGTATGATAAAGGTCACTCAATAAAGCACTTGCTATGTTCATGACTTCATGTGGCTCTCATTTTGGGAGCATTATCGATCCCTTTGCATGGTGTTCGGGCACAAGATATTTTGGACAAATATCCTTCCAACAATCCTAATAACTTGAACTTCTTTTGGAATAACAGTATCTTACATAGAATCAAAGTTGTTGCGTCACACCGGAACCATGTGTGAGAATGCTCCTCTAGGCCACCAAATGGTTGTGGGTTCAAGTCCTATAAACGTATAAGATAAATTTGTTGTGTATATGCTGCAAGACATAGTTGTCGTTCAAAATAAATAAATTATCTTATATAGAACAATAGAATATAGTGGTACATTTATAAATGCAATAACTGTATATCATAGTCTTCCTGTAAAGTTTGGGTCAAAGTGTTTAACTGAAAAGTACGCTTAATAGTCTTCCTGATAAATAATTCAAAACACCTAAACACCATTGTTTGTTTAAAAGTTAAAACCATGAAAACCTAGCTTCAAGGGAATGACAAAATGGAAGAATATAATCAAGTTACATGAACCATGCATAGTTCAGCAATGGTACAAGCCAAGTATAAATCTTTTTGGTGATGGTCATGTGCGTGAAGATGAGTATGATGACTATGATGATTATTCGAAGCAAATTTATGATCTTCTAGGAAATTTGGATGCTCTTAATGCTATGTATGGCTTTAACCTCCAAGGTCGTAGGAAGTAGTTTTCATTTTCGTCAGTCTTTTGTTATCTTGTGTGTAGTGGTTCGTTTTCTTGTTTAGAAAATAGGAAGTATCTTGTTATGTAAGCTTTTTGCCTATATAACGGGCTGAGATATGTGACTCACCCATATCCGTTTTACTTAAATGCGTTTTGGAGTAATATATTTACCGGGTCGTTGACCTTTTAACNTAAGTATCATCTTATATCACAATTTTGCAAATTTTCAAAGTTTCTTAGATTTTTTAGAACGCGTTACTATGGTTATTTAAATATGATAAATGTTGAATATAAATTGTGATCTAATCATCTAAGCTTCCTGTTTATGTCAAGTTTGTTGCTATATCATTTGTAGAAAGGATTCAGATGCTCTCATGTTCTATTTGAACATGAGAAATAATGTTGGGTTTGTTGTGAGTGTGATCCTCAATATTTTATATGTTAAAGGTCCACATAAATGACTCACATTTTTTTTTTCACTCACAAAAATACTTAACATTACCTCTCATGTTCAAATTGAACATGAGACGATCTAAATCCTTGTAGAAAAACTTGCACTCTTTTTTCTCTGGTCTTCCTCGGAGCTCTGTTTCTTAATAAAATTGGTCGTTCAAAAAATAAGAGTAAAAGACGACCGACATGCAATGCCAATTCTAATATTTATTAATCATTACTCACTCGCTCGCTTCAATCCGTACAACTTTTGTCGGAAAAAAAATGGTCCGGGGTCCAGACGGTGGTGCAAATATATACATATTGGTGACAGCCAAATATTACACTATCTATGCCAATTGATCCGATAAAGTTCCTCCAATCACGCCTGTTGCATATTGCAATCATCAATATTCTTGTCTAGCCTCAAGCTCACGATGGGGGCTCTCTTCGCTCTGTGAATAGGTCGACTATCCAATGCCATGCCACATGACTAGTGAATTTTACCAGCCACGCATGTGTGGTATGATAAAGGTCACTCAATAAAGCACTTGCTATGTTCATGTGGCTCCCATTTTGGGAGCATTATCGATCCCTTTGCATGGTGTTCGGGCACAAGATATTTTGGACAAATATCCTTCCAACAATCCTAATAACTTAAACTTCTTTTGGAATAACAGTTATCTTACACAGAATCAAAGTTGTTGCGTCACACTGGAACCAATGTGTGAGAATGCTCCTCTAGGCCACCAAATGGTTGTGCGTTCAAGTCCTATCAAGACATATAAATAAATTTGTTGTGTATATATACACGGCGAGACATAGTTGTCGTTCAAAATAAGCAAATTATCTAACATAGAACAATAGAATATAGTGGTACATTTATAAATGCAATTAATAACTGTATATCATAGTCTTCCTGTAAAGTTAATTTGTGTCTAAGTGTTTAACTGAAAAGTGCACTTCATAGTCTTCCTGATAAATAATTCAAAACACCTAAAACACCATTGTTTGTTTAAAAGTTAAAAGAATGTTGCAAAAATTGTGAATCGGTACTGAGGCGGTCCGGGGCCGATTAGCGATTTTTTACCGATTAATCGGCCGATTTTCTTGACTCGGCCGATTAATCGGCCGATTTGTGTGGAATTCTTTCCAAGGTCCTGGGCCAATTACCGATTAATCGCCGATTAATCGGCCGATTTTTGCAACCTTCAAAGGTATCACAAAATGGAAGAATATAATCAAGTTACATGAACCATGCATAGTTCAGCAATGGTACAAGCGGCCAAGTATAAATATTCAATATTGTTTCAGGCCCCCCTAACTTGTTTACATTTAGAATATTTGATATATATTGTATGATTAGAAAGGGTGGTGACATGAATTTCCATTAGAACAGTGAATGGTTGGTACTAAATTAAATTCTTCCACATTTTCAGCCACGATATCATAAGTAGGATACTATTAACACAGCACCGTCAAACGTGGGATACTGACATTGCATGCTTCATTACAGTACGTACAAGGAAGACTTTTTAAGGTAACTATCTGCAGATATTGTTAAGCATGGGTTGCACAAAATAAGTAGCAAAACAATCTTAAACACAATGAATTGATGCCAATAATCACATGGTTGTTTTAAAGTGTACAACTCGTGAAAAGCTAACGGATATATGTAATAAGTGGAAGCTTATGTTAATACTGATCGAGTCGGACCTCCAGCAGGTGGTAAATTTGACACGTACATACATTCATCAATGCATACATAAATACGTGCATACATCCACACATATGTATGCAGACACATAGGTACACATTGACGGATTGTGGAATACATTGAATGAAGAAGCTGAAAGATATTATAGATACAGCATGGCTGCATGCATGGGTATTTTGCTTTATAGGTGGCGTTCTTCATTGGAAATTTACCTCATATTAATGATTTACATAATCAATATGCACGCGTTCTCTATCTCATGATGATGCTACTCATAGTCTCCTACAATATAATGGAGACTCTTCATGTCCATTCCTTTTGCATATCTTCACTTTTACTTTTTGCTTGGTGGGGATGGTAAGTTGGTAACGGTTGTGAACTAAAAACGAATTCATATCGTAGTTTCAAGATTGCATAAAATTGTAGAATGTTAAAACAAAAGTTGTTAGTTACAACATCATTCGCTACAAGAATTCTATGAATAAGTTTAAAAAGTTTGAAAAGGTTTATATGTTGTTTAATCATAGTGATAAATTTAGGTGGAACGAAAAGGTTCTAGTTCCCGGACCTTGTTGAATAAAAACCAACGAACCTCTTTATCGGAGTAACCCTTTACCAAAAAAACCCCGTTGTAAACTAACAAGGAATATTGAATCAGAGTAACTACACACATAACCTCAAACGCTACATTGTATTAATTACCCAATGAGGATTGAAGAATGTACAAAGCAAATCCCCCCTCACCTTCTTTTATGGAGATGAGGGGGTACAATTCCTATGAAATTAGAATTCCATAGTATCTTTACTTGTCTTGTACATCAAAAAATCCTATGTTATGTCTAACCCTAACTCTATTTAATTAAGTGCAATTTAATACATAGACTAGTTACATTTTAGCCCACTAGAGTCGCTACTATAGTATAACAATTTTCACCTTAGTAGTGATTCTTAGTCTATACCGATATTCAACATCTTCATCCAATGTTAGAACCTCGAACCAGAGACCATCATGTTAATCAGACATTCATGTTAATCAGACATTATACCTTAGTAAATATCCAATTTAGCTTCCTTAATTAGACCACCCTCACATTCTTTTTTTCAGCAGCATTATCCTCTACACCCTCTTGACCAGGTAATCCAGTTTTCACGATGTCTGCCCCCACTTTTCCACCACCTTCTCATTTACCAAGCAGTCCGTATTTGTCTTTCTTCAAGTTGTTTAACCTCCAACTTTTTTTGAGCCACTACAACATCATCAAACAAAACACGCTTTTGAACATGTACTCCATGGACTCCTGTTTTAACAACAGGACCAAGTCACTTGAACCAAACTTGTTTAGAACCTCAATGCTTTTGTACACCAAACCCATTGAGCTTTTCGATGTTAAACCTAGCACTTGTACTAGCCATTCTTCTTCAAACCTTGCTTTAACCTTTTCAAGTTTATTTAACCATTTAGAAACCCTAAAGACTCAACTTTTTCAACCTGCCTCACAAGTTGTGTGTTACACCCACTTTCTTGTAAACATTATTCTACTAACCTTTAGAAAACCCTAAAGCTTCGATCTTCCACCTCAAGTCTACAACCTTAATATACCTTTTACTTCAAGTGATCACTTTTCTTGAATTCCAAGATAAAGCTAAACCTTACTTGTTTTCTAACAATCACCAAGTCTTGGATTTAAAGAAACCATGGATACCCACGGTCAATGTTGCAAAAATCGTGAATCGGTACTGAGGCGGTCCGGGGCCGAGTAGCGTTTTTTTACCGATTAATCGGCCGATTACCTTGTAATCGCCGATTAATCGGCCGATTTCCTTGTAAATCTCTCCAAGTTCCAGGGCCTTGTAGCTTGTAATCACCGATTAATCGGCCGAGTTGGCCGATTTTTGCTCGGCCGAGTTGGCCGATTTTGCAACACTGCCCACGGTTTAAGAACCTAGATATTCACACAAAACCTTGAAGCCTTTTTACCCTTCAAATTTGATTACCTCTAAAACCTTAAAAACAACACCTCGAAGCTTAAAGATTTAACCTTGTACAAACCCTTTTAAAGTTTGAAACTTTTCAAATTAAACCTTTACAATACCAACCTTGACCAAACCTAGAGTCTTGCAAATAAATAAATAAATAAATAAATAAATAAATAATAAAAATTAAGCATTCAAACACTTGATCAAAATCTACTTTGAATATAACATGCAAATTCTAGACCAGCAACTTCGACCACTTGTATCTCTCTCTACGACCCTCTGGTGAGATTCTAGTCTATGTGTGTCGACCTGCGATTCGAATTTTACAATGATCCGACGGTTAACGAACAGCAACGTAAAATCTCCGACCGCTGCATAGAAACCGACGAACCAAAAAGAGAAGAGACTACTTGTTTGAATTGTACACCTTTGAGTCAACCTAGTTTCAAGAAACTAATGCCACCTTGGCTCCGATACCAGTTGTTTGATAAAAATGACCAAACCTTCTAGCCTGGAATATTGGCTCAAAGTAACTACACAAGTGCCCTCAAATGTTACATTGTATTCATTAAAGAATGAGCAAGGAAGAATGTACAAACTAACATCCCCTCACCTCTTTTTATAGGGATGAGGGGTATAGTTCCTATGAAATTAGAATTTCATAGTATCTTTGCTTGCCTTGCACACCAAGAAATCCTAGTTTAAGAATAACACTAACTCGATTTACTTAAGTACAATTAAATCCCTATACATAGACTAGTTACACTTGAGTCCACTAAAAATTGCTAATATAATATAACATACTTCTTCATAAACTTAACACAATTAATGTATGTGTAACGTGGAGCATTATAAAGTTGTAACGCATTATAAAAGTGAGAAAATATTTATAAACTCAAAAGTTTTGTTATTTGTTAATATGTGATGATATAGAATACTTATAAAGTTTTATAAATCTAAACCATAGTGGACGCCAAAAGAAAGTTTTAAAATGATCAAATAATTGAACTAGCACATTATTTGGTAAGTCATTTGCATCTTCGTGGTTTAAACGTACAAAGTACTTCGATTAAAAAATGTTGCTTATTGAACATGTAAAACTTGGTTAAAATGACAATGGTACCAAATAAAAACTCAGATAATTATTATTGATATAAATTACAGTGTAAACGAGTTAGCTAAGTCATTCGGGATCGGTTTGGTAAAACATTAAAACAAACTGGGCCAGAGCTCGATTCTAGTTTGGGCTCATCTAATAAATGAGCTCGATCCCGAGCTTCCAAAGCTCGGTTAGGCTTGCAATCTTAAACACATCTTAGAAATGTATACGTACACTATGTATAAGTGTACTTTTTTTCGAAAACACTAACTAATTGTAGTCCACACGAAAAATAAATAAAAAATAAATAAAAAAAAAAGCACTCTAAGCAGGAGAACCGACGAGAAGTGAAACTCGAAAACAAAGAAAAAGCGCCAATANTTGGGTTTGGTTCGGGTTTTTTATTTGGGTATTATGAAATGCCAAGTAGGCAAACGGGTTATGCCATGGTGGAATTATCATGCATTTTTAAAAAAATATATATTACGTGGAAAAGCATAATTATATTTTTGTTGATATTAAGACACAAAAAATAAGTTTGGTTGGCTTAAATGTTTATAAAAAAGTTCGTGTTTCATCTCGGTAAATTTGAGAAAGTAAGTTGTTATTTTATGGTCTTACCCTATAATATAACATACTTCTTCATAAACTTAACACAATTAATGTATGTGTAACGTGGAGCATTATAAAGTTGTAACGCATTATAAAAGTTTTATGAGAAAATATTTATAAACTCAAAAGTTTTGTTATTTGTTAATATGTGATGATATAGAATACTTATAAAGTTTTATAAATCTAACCATAGTGGACGCCAAAAGAAAGTTTTAAAATGATCAAATAATTGAACTAGCACATTATTTGGTAAGTCATTTGCATCTTCGTGGTTTAAACGTACAAAGTACTTCGATTAAAAAATGTTGCTTATTGAACATGTAAAACTTGGTTAAAATGACAATGGTACCAAATAAAAATTCAGATAATTATTATTGATATAAATTACAGTGTAAACGAGCTAGCTAAGTCATTCGGGATCGGTTTGGTAAAACATTAAAACAAACTGAGCCAGAGCTCGATTCTAGTTTTGGCTCATCTAATAAATGAGCTCGATCCCGAGCTTCCAAAGCTCGGTTAGGCTTGCAATCTTAAACACATCTTAGAAATGTATACGTACACTATGTATAAGTGTGCTTTTTTTTCGAAAACACAAACTAATTGTAGTCCACACGAAAAAAAATTAAAAAAAAAATCGCTCTAAGCAGGAGAACCGACGAGAAGTGAAACACGAAAACAAAGAAAAAGCGCCAATAAAAATAAACTTAGAAAACTAGAAACTTATCAGGGTGAAGAATCCAATTGGCTCATGAACAACGATTCCTCAGCCTTGTTTTAAGTCAATAAAATCATCATCATTTGAACCGGTACAAAAAAATATCTTCATGTAAAGGACTAGACCTCTCTTCATTTGAAGAAGCATGCAGATTACGGTTTCTCCAAGCCTATAGACTCCTTATGAAACCTAAACAAATCGCACGAAATAATTTGACAATGAATTATTCTAATAGATGCCACGAGACTCTTCTAAAATATCATCCAAAGATTGGTTAAATAAGCAACCAACTTTCTACCAACTCTAAATTTTCATCGTAACAATGGGTAGGACCAATATAATGCCCTTTTGACTCTATCTCTCTGATCGAAAAAATATCGAGACGAGGAGTCCGAGTTAAGAGTACCACAACGTCGTAAACCTTAATCGGTGGCAATCCACGGCCACCCTCCAAGCACATATATCACCTTCGATCGTGTGGAACCCATTAGTTCCAAAGCCAAAATGTAGTTTAGTACCCTAAACTTGTCAAAGTAGAATTTTTAGTACATGAACTTTTAAAGGTGCAACATGGTACCCTAAATTTGATGGAATTTCTATTAACCTATACTCACTTAATAGTTAAAGCCTGTAAGACTTAACAGACGTTATCCTCAAAATTACAATATTCATAGTATAACTATCAAATAAGGTAGAACACAAGCCGAGTCGAGCCAAAGGTTGCGGTAGCTCGAGTTCAAGCTTGGTTCCTTTACGATTATAATTCGCGAGTTCGAGCTTGAGCTCAGCCCCTTTACGAAGTCTCGAGCTTATTTTGGGCCTTATGTTTTTAGCTTGAGTTCAGCTCATAAAGAACCAAGCTTATAAATATTGAGATGATCAAGCTTAATGATCTCGAGGCGGAGCACGAGTTCAAGCCTTGTTTACGACACATTTAATATACGAGTTCAGGACTTAGCTTTATGTGTTTATCATGTATAATTGTAAACGTATGTATGTAAATTTATATATAAACGAGGTTGAGCATAATATACATAGAAACTAAGCTCAAGTCGAGTTTTTAAGATTTAAATGTGTTACGAGTTGAGCTTAAGCTAAAAATATAAGGCTCGATTTTGAGCTCAAGCTCGATACTCTTGATCGTAAATGAGCTGAGCTTGAGCTTTAGCGAACTCGGGCTCGCATCAGCTTGCTTTTACATTTCTATCCTTATTTGTTAGTTATACTATGAATATTGTAGTTTTTATAATAAATGATGAGGCCTAAAATGCAATAATGTCGGGGCATTTTATAAGTTTTTTCACTTGTTTTCCTAGTTCACATGCCCAAATTTGGTCAATGCAGGTTGTTGAGGATTCTGGACCTAGAAGTGAAGTTATGCTCGAAATCGGCCAAAACAACAAAAAAGAAAGGAAGAAATCACGTTTGGACGCAAAGCCAAATGGCATTTGGGCTAAATTAGATGACCTTCTATAATGGGACGCCGTCCAGACTTTGTTTGGCATAAAGGGACGACCATTCCAGAAAGATTGTTATTTTGCACAAGATGACAGACGTCGTCACAAGAAGTCTAGACGCCATCACACCTGGAAATTATGAGCGTGACGCCGTTCAAGGAAGATCAAGACACCATCGCACTCGAGCGTGACACCAGCTATGAAGACCCCTGACGCCGTCTAGCCACCGAAATATTGAACCGACCCAAAACCCTAATCGACATCAGATGTCGTCTTGGTACCCCCTGACACCGTTTGACTCCCCAAAACTATATGCATACAAGCCTAGGGGTTCGTTATCTTCATGCAACATTCGCGAATTAGGTTTTAGAGTCGAATTTTCCAGTTATTTGGGAGGGGTTTTCATACTTTTTATTGCAATTTAATCAAATGAAAATATCATGTACTCATCTTATTACACTTGTTATATCAATAAAATATTTTGTTTGATCAATTATGTCTTCTATTATCATGTCTACCTTGTTTATGTGCACGATTATCAAGAAATATGTTTGGCTAAACTTGTTAGTAACTACTTAGGATGCATGAAACCTATATTAGGGTGAATTAATAACTCGTCACACCTTAATTTATCCAAGTAACCGTGTTTTACTATTTAGTTCATAATAAATGTTGAACATCTGATTTGTTTGCCTTAAGAATTATAGTCTTTAATCCTTGCATTCAATTCATTTATCTGCCACCTAAATCTAATCCATATCTAGGGAATTAAATCAGTTTAGCACTTATAGATTTTATTAACTAGATATATTCAATTAGTCTAGATCCGCTTTAACTAGGTTTACATATTGGTCATTTAGTAAACCAAAGCTAGTTCTGACACCTGTGCTAGCAATTGCATATTTAGGTTAGTTCTAGCGCTAGGATCCCCTCCCTTAAACGCCCGAGATTTGGTTTATTAAAATTAAGAACTGTGTGTATTGCATCACATTAGGCTAGGTTCACTTATCCATCCCTTGCCATAATTCGCCTATAGGAAGTGTCCCTTGATTAACCATGTCAATATCACCTCAACTTAAGATTAGTTCCCCGTACTTGCATTAATTGAGCTGTTGTTAGTTTGTCCAAAACCTAGGTAGATTGTCCCTAAGTAGTTGCCCCTATCCCTCTTGCGTGTCAACTTTATTTTATTTGCATTTTTGTTTCATTTCTGTTTTCTTTATTAATCCAATCCAAAAACCCGGGAATTTACATACTTTCTGATAAAATATAAAATACCAAAAATAGCCCCATCTCGAGCATTAGGATTCCGCTTTTATTTCCTCCTAGCTATTCCTTTAGAGAACGAACTTCCTCCGGGTATTTGCCTATACTTTGCTACATTGATTAAATACGTCTAAAGGTTGAAAGCTTGACCTCACATCAATAGTGGAAATTCCACTTAACCAATTTCATGTTTCAAGATAGTAAGATACCGTACTACACCTTTAAAAGTTTAAGCTACACCTTTAAAATTATTAAAAAAAAGTATTATACTTGCCACTGTTTCATCTTCTTGGTAGCGAACTGTTTTTTNGCCTAATCCCCATTAGCGAAGGTCCAACGATCAGACACAATTGCTGTGAGGATATTGATTTATTAAAGGTCCGGAACATTGCTGTGAGGATATTGATTTATTAAAGGTCCGGAACCTTTGATCCAATTATGTGCCACGCATAGACGAAACTTGAACATTTTTTTGGGAGGGCCGAATTTATTTTGGGAGGCCGAATCGGAGATTTGTTTGTAACCTCAACTAAATTACCCTAAACCTATAATATTTACACTAGGTGCCGCAAATTTTGGGGGGGCCGGGGCCCTCCCCTGCCCCTACATGATTCCGTCCCTGCCACGCAAGGGTATTTCTTAAATTTCACATTTTTTCATCGTAATGTCATTGTGATCAATACCCAAAAAGGCGCACACTGGAACAACATTTAACAACTGAGACCCAAAGACCATTTTTTGAAAAAGACATATCACTTAGGTATAATTATATATAGAAAAGCTCAAAATAAATAAGAGAGCTCAAGAATTACGTGTTTAACAAACCAAGCTCAAATCGAGCTTTATTTAGTTTAAGCTCGTCATCAAAATGAGCCGAGCCAAAGCTTGTGAAATCTATCACGAGGCAAGCTCGAGCAAAAAATGTAAGCCTAGATAAAAGCTCGAGCTCTATAAATTCAAACCAGTTGAACTCGAAATTTGACGGTCTCAGTGTTTGAGTTGGGCTTGACTAGACTGTCTTCACCCCATCATAAACTACAATGCATATAAAAGAAACGAAAGGGTCTTTATTTTATTTTATTTTATTTTTTTTTAACAGAGAAAGGGTCTTCTAATTTCATCAAATTTGGTGAAAGACATAGATACTTGATGGTAGGATATCGATCTTTTTAACACAAAAAACTTGGTTTTGGCCTTCACCCCTCCCATTTGGCATATTTTTGCTTTATTTACCATATAACAACTTGCATATTTAGGCATCTAATTTCTACCTTTTAGAACTTACGTAATTACTTCTAATCATATTTTACACAATCTTCTTTTATCAAAGCAAATCATATATGCTAAATAGACTGATCGTCAGGAACGGCTCTAGGGGTTTCTGTGAGTTATGGATTTTTCTTTCGTAGTGTAAAATTGTATTAAAAAAATCCCGGTTTTTGTAAAATGGCCTGTGTTATAAATCTTTTCTCAATTTAATAAAATGCGACTGATAAGTGATAACTATTAGTTATGGACTTATGGGTGACTGTTAAATGTTAAGCACAAAGATTAATAATGAATACTATTTGGTTAAGGCAAAGCAGGTAAACTAATATAGCCCAATAACCACATTAAAAGAACCCATATATATCACTAGTCAGCCCAAATGAATTTTAACCACCGCCAACAACCGCACCGTGGCCATCTCTTTGTCCAAGAAAAAAAAAACACAAATTCGATTCTGCATCGTACATTTCGTCACAGTGTTACAAAATCAAACGGGGTACTAAAAGCTGCTTTATTCTGTACCAAAGGTATGATTTTATATCTAGTTTTTAAATTCTTTAGTTACTTATTTTTAGTTCTCATTTTCTTTTTTTGTTTCTTGTTGTTTTATTGGTTGGATTAATATTGTGTTTGTGCAGTTGTGCTAGTAATGTAGTTTGGTGATGTCTAAAATTTATCACCTATGAGAATATATATAGTATGAAATGAGTATAAGATTGTGTAATTTGAAGGGGTGTTTGTTTATATAGCCGGCTTATGACTTATTTGGTTTTGGGCTTATGATTCATAAGCTTATTTTTTGTGGTTTATGTAAAACTTTTCGGCTTATATAAGCTTATTATAACATAAGAAACATATATAAGCCGAAAAGATTCAAGATAAGCCACAAAAAATGAGCTTATGAAACATAAGCCCAAAATCAAATAATAAGCCGGCTATAAGCCGGAACAAAAACCCTTTTGGATGTTTTTAAGGGGAGTGTTTGGCTAAAAGCTCATTTGAGTTGATTAATGACTTAAGCTTACCGAGTACCGACACACTTGTTAGCAAGTGCTTATTCGAGGCTAAAAGCCATTAGCTTTTGTGATAAGCTTATCTGTAAGGAAGATTGCAAATAAGAGTTGATCCTGTAATTGCAATTGTAAGATTAGGATCCCGGCTCATCTGTGATTTTTTGGCATATATAAAGTATGTACAAAGATCTAGGTAAACTTACGTACACTAAACCTATACGGGTTTTTTTATCTTATGAAAAGGAAAACTACTAGATATCCATGCCCCCTGCCTTTCCTCGAAATGTGCTTGGAACGGGCTTTTATCAATTTCAGGCAAACACCCTCTAAGAAGCTGTATGTGATTGTTTATTTAAGTGCTTATATGCTTTTTATTATAAAGGATAAGCAGATTTGAGTGTTTAGGTAAAATATCTTTGATAGCTTATTTTAGATAAATACACTTTAAGATTAGCAGGTTGGTACGCAGATAAGCTGTTTACAATAAGCAATCCCGTTTACGCCCAAAGGTGGTGTTTGGGAGTCTATTTTAGATACCAGCTTGATAATATTCAAGTGTTTGTCTACTTTAGAATTAGCATATAAGTTGTTCATTGGAGCACTAAAAATCAGCCGTATAAAAAAGCATACAGGCACATAAATAAGCAATCCCAGTGACTCTCTAATGATCAGAACCATTTAGGTTAGTAATATCAAAACCTGGCAAGAAACATTTGATTCTAGAGTAACGAGCTTTGAGCTCTTGCATAAATGCTAACTGTTTAAAATTATTGGCTTATTTGATTGTGAAATAATCAGTTTAGGAGTTCCTTTCACACAACTAATCCAATTCTGTTTGTTTTACCTCATAAATCTGATAATTAGAATTGCCACACACCATTGTGCTCCGTTTTAACATTTGTTTTTGGTAAAGGGGTATACGGTATACCCCAGCAAACTTAAACCACTATTACATGAGATAGTGGCATTGTGTCACAATATAGCAAAATAAAAAACTTCTATCCAAAAAAACTATATGATCGTGAGAATACCGTAAACATATACACCTAACAAATCAGACCACTAATTATAGGCACCAAAACAGAACGCAAGTAACTCTGAATTCTGGTACCGTAGGCGCGAACTTGAAACACACAAGTTTAAGTTGATCCTCTTCTAATATTTGTTTGCCCAGTCATTTTCTTGTACAATCCCCTTTCTTGATTAATCTCTTGTTTCCTTCTTGCTATTTATTATAAATCATTACCACAAACGCTTGACTTGTTAAAATGCTTACTATTGATTTTCCCTTGCATCCTGGTTCAAGGAATTCCACCATCTCTTGCCACTTATGTGAAACTCCATCTATCCGCGCATAGGATTTGATGTAGTTCCAAACTTGTTTTGGCTATGAGTATTTAAAATAAAGTGTGCTAGTGAGTCCATTTGACTTCTGCAAATACCGAACGTCGCGTTTTGGCTGTAATATGATCCCATACCTTTAGAGGATAAATTTGTTTCGTTTTAACATAAGAAAACCAAAAACTATGTCTTGTATTGCATTTTGTTACATCTGGTTATATGTTTTTGTGTATTTCTAGAACGCATAACCAGTTCGACTAAACAATCGCAAACACCTCCTTATGGTCAATAAGTAGATTAACCAAGTTGGCTAAGAAAACTTACCTCTGATAGAAATGTATAACTACGTAACTCTCTAGCTTCAATTTTTTTTTTTTTTTTTTTTTTTTTTTTTTTTTTTTTTTTTTTTTTAATTAAAAAAATTTAGATTGTTTGATTAGTATGCCTCTTAATGGAGATTGGTTATTAGTTACTCCTAATGTCAATCTATGTTGATGGTTTAGATTCTAGTGATGTTTGGTTTTGGTAGTGTGTTATAACTTACAAGTGCTTGTTCACAAGGATACGGCAAACATTTCATTTCAAAGTTCCAGACCAATATAAGATTATCTAATTATCTGTTATCATTGTCACAAATTAATTAATCATCTGATTTCGGTATGCAGGGGAAATTACAAAAGGATAAGAGACCATAAACTTAATCTTGAATAGATCATGCAATGGTAGCCTCAAGGGGACAAAAGTTATCTGGTATTCAGAAGCAAGTTCTTTCATTATACAGGGGATTTCTTAGAACCGCACGCTCTAAACAACCAGAAAACCGGACCCACATTGAATCACTTGTATCAGCTGAGTTTCGTCGTAATTCACAAATGATTGATCGCAAGAATTTCCTACATATTGAGTATCTTCTTCGCCGTGGTAAGAAGCAACTTGATCAACTTAAAACCGTTGATTCTGTTAGGTTATCTTCATCTAATGTAGAGTTACCCGATACTAATAGACCGTGATATTATATCTAATTTCACCAACTGTTGTCGATGATAGTTGATTTTTCAATTTTCATTAAATAAATATAAAGGAACTTACCCAGAGACGCCTGGTCTTGTTGGATCAAGATAATGTGATTATCGAACCGTTTGATTTGGTTTGAGGATGTAACCATTGTTTAAACAGGGATCTTTTAACCTTTCTTCCGCTTATGTTGTTCCATGCTATTCGTTAAAATATCTGAATTTATTTCAAGAACAAGAAGTTAATTGCTGTTATTTTCTATAGCTAATTATATGCAATGTATATCATGCTACAATGTTTATGGAAAAATAGGAAGTTGCTTATTCTGTTTAGAAATTTAAGACTTCCTAGAGATTTATTGGCGCTTGATGTTTATGGTTATCACTGTGAAAAAATGTGAAAAACATGAGCAGACTAAAACAGGGGTATGGAAATATCAGTCTGAAGTCTGAACCTTCAAAATTGACTGAACGAAACTAGCACCGGCCACCTGGACTAGTTCTTGGTTCTAAAGTTTTACAAATTATGTTCAGGTACAGGGTATTTCCAAAAAGGCGGATACGGTTTTTGTTCATATATTACTTGTATTAGTTTTCAATAGTTACAATGTCATATGTAGGGGTGTAATCGAGTCGAGCCGAGCTCAAGCTTAATAGGGCTTGAGCTTGGCTTGAAATTTATAAATTAGGCTTGAGCATAGCTTGATAGCTTGACGAGCTTTAATCATCCATGCTTGAGCTTGGCTTGAAAACCTTGAACGTATATAAAAACATTGTATCTAATAACCAAACTCATCAATAAATATATGTATAAAGTAAAACAAACTTAAACCATAATAGCCAAACTCACTAGTATTTTACACAAATGATAACACTACAACAGTCGACAGCCCAAGAAGGGTGAAGAATACATAAGGTAGGATACAAAACGTTTGAATTAATTAGGTTTAAATGACCTTCTAGAGAATACATGTTCAGTTATTTACAAAGTAAGTCATTATAATTATGTTAATACTCAAATTATCCCTAGTTAGTTATATAAATTTATAATGGAAATATATTTATATTAAAGCTTGATAGGAGCTCGAGCCGAGCTATCAAAAGCTTGAGCTTGGCTTGTTATATGTTTCGAGCTATTTTTTGGGCTTGGGCTTGATAAAAGCTTGACTCGATCGAGTCAAGCTCGAGCTCGAGCTCGAGCTCGAGTTGCTTGATAAAAGCTTGACTTGATTGCAGCCCTAGTCATATGTAGTAGAGTATATAAAAAGGTTGTTATGTTGATCTATTGCTTACGGTTTTATAAACATACATCACTTAAGTTGGTTTGTTGAATTCACCGGTAGATCATCCTTCTTTTGGTCACGAATCGTTCTAGATGGGTTCAAATTCATATTACTGAATGACAAATTTGAGTTCAATCAAGACGAGCTGGATCAAAAAACGACAGTAGCATCAACATCTTCTAAAAGGGTAATCAATTAGACAACCACAACTCAATGGTGGACCAAGGATTGTTGTTGTAGCTTCCTTCTTTGTACTACTTGTACTTCAAGTTTACAAGTTTCGTACTACTAAATTCTTTCTTGCAATATTCTTCACCTACCTAAGATATTTTTTTGTATGTAATAATCGTTATCAATCACTTATGTCAAATGGGTTATTAACACAAGTATACTACCGTGGAAATTGACTGCCTTAAGTTTTAGAATATGTTATCATGCATTTTAATCACTCTTGACGATTAAAACTTTAGGGCCCCTCAGAAAATGGGGGCCCTGTGCTGTTGAGCACTCTGCACCATCTCAAATCCGGCCCTGTATATTAATTAGTCTTGGTCTCGTTTATATATTATGCCACATGGTCATTTATAGTGACTCGAACATATCCATCAAACGTGTGCATTTGTGTTATATCTAGAATCAAATGTATTAGTCAAACTTGTGGTGTTATATCTCAAACACGTTTATGTTACACACGTCACGACATATGCTTAATTTGTTACTCATTCAAACCTAATCAAATGACTTTCATGCATGTAAAACCAAATTCGTATCATAAAAATGTTAATCCATTGTTTACACAAATTATTCAAATGACTTTTAAAAATGTTAATCCATTGTTTCATTTCATCATGACAAAAACAAATATTTATCAAGTGTGCTATCACTAAAAAAATAAATTGGCAGGTAAATACTGATTTGATCCAATTGTTTGATATAAACATGTATATTTGTATGATATTTACAACCACAAGTGTACTTAAAGATCTAACTTTTAACTGATCAAGAATCTACATAGAGAAACAATCACTACTAGCGGCCGTGATGGTGGTGGAATGGGATTTAACTGGCGGGGCGACTCTTGAATGATCACCAACCCCTTCCCACCGTCGCTTGTGTGATGGTCGAGGTAGATCTTCAGGCACAATTGTCTCCAAGGAATTCAATTGCCATGCTGGGCACATTCTTTTACCACTCCACCTCTTTCCCTTTGCCTTCGACTCTATAGCGGCCTTTGGTTCCATAGCAACCGCGTAGTCATGGTTATTTCCTATGCCCTCCATTTGTAGACCGATAATCACAGTTGCTATCCCAACTACACATTGGTCCCTCCAAGAAATCTCCCTCTTTGGTCTACACAAACACAACCAGAAAAATGTTAAATACAAAAGCAATTTGTGTACATGTGTGTATGCACAAGCTTTGAAGATATTACAAAATATATCTGTAATACAGATGAGTCGTGTCTTATATGACATAAAAAGCTCGATATTCATATAATTGGACATTTATATTAATATCATACGTGGTTAACTTGACATATATACCTGGCAGACAACGGTGGTTGAGTGGTGGTGGGAGGGCCGGCTGTCGGTGGCCGAGAGTTGAAACAGCATGTTGTTGCTAAGGCCATCTTTCTTATTCTTCTATGTGTTTAGGTGAACAATTTTGCCAAAAAATATGGGAGGTGATCAGCTTATTCAAGTCCTTTTATAAGTTGAGGAGTCATCGGTCAAGTACTTAACTATCACCGAAGCTATATAGTTCGTCCACGTGGGTTGGACCCATTATTCAAGTATTAGTTAATTTCTATAATAAAGGGCCTTTTAGTACAAGGTGTCACCGGTATAGAATCAAAGATTCTTTCAAACATTTTTTTTTTTTTTTTTAAAGGACTTCACCCTAGTAAAATATATTAATCACAGAAACAGTTCAAGTACAATGGAATGTGGCAGAAGTACCACATTAACCTCAAGCAAACGCTTGAACAACCACTACTCAATAACCGCTTGTGACATGCCACAAAGCGAAACAAACTAAAAACATACAGTAACTAAATCACTAATAGGAAACAACCAATGCAAGAAGCATGAATCGCCACAATTGTCCATAAGCCACTTCGAAGGAGATTAATGAACCAAATGAGACTGCCTCCTTAAAAACCTCTCCAAAAAAAACCCGGTGGGAAAACCCTGGAGTAGGGAAAAAAGAGTACAGCTCTCACATGGATCTCCAACGAACAATCCAAAATGCCAAAAGGAACTTCCAAAGAGAACACATCCTGCAGCATACACCAACACTCCATAGAAATGCACAACATCATGAATGCATAAGAGAAGGACACAACTTCCAAACACGCAAAAGATCTATCACGTTCGCCGTCTTCTTAAACCTGCACGTAAGAAACTTCAACCAAACCGTGGACTTGATAAAATCAACAACTTGAGCTTCCGATCTTTTTTGCTTCTTGAAAATCATGATGTTTCTTTCTTGCTATATAACGTTGGAAGTGACTGCAAACAAAAGCTTAGAAACAACACTCTGAACAGACCTAGACTTCGCCGAAATAATAAGGACATTAACGATAGCATCCAACGAAGAGGGCAAAGAGCTAAAACCAGCGAACATCTTCAACGAATCCCAAACCTGCATAGAATAAGAACAAGCAAAGAAAAGGTGATCATGAGAATCCGGTTGCATCTCACAAAGAGGACACAACAATGGGTCATCATTAGAATCATCTTGACGCCTAAGCATATCTTGAGTTCTTAACCACCTTTTCATGACTAACTACAAGTGAAACGCATGTCTCAGAATCAGATGAGAAAACGACACCAAGTGATACCAATCAACACTATCACTCCTCGACCTAATACACTCCCAAACCAAGGAAACAGGGAACGGCCTAAACACCCCATCACTAGAATGCCAGAATAAACGATCCTCCGTATGTTCCACCAACTGAGGAACTAAGAGCGAACCAAGCACGGGATAACGCACCATCCATTCATCAAGCCAAGCCCACCTATTCGAAGCAATGATCTCCCGAACAGTAGAAGTAGAATCAAAACCAGCACGAAGAATATCACGAGAGGAAACAATATGCGATATAGGACTTAGCGAACACCAAGAATCAAACCAAGCTGAAGCCTTAGATCCATCCCCTAATTTATACCATATAAAGCTACGAACAAGGAGCCTAACCTGTAAAATCTTACGCCAACTCCAGGACATATTACTGTGATACGGGATATCCCAAAAATTACGACCCCTAAGCTTATAAGCATGAATCCATTTCACCCAAAGGGACTCCTTACAAGAAATAATACCCCAAATATGAGTTGTGATCAAAGCACTATTAAAAGTATCAAGTCTCCTAATCCCAAGACCTCCTTCCTGCCTAGGAAGACAAACAACCTCCCATGCAACTTTAGATTTACCCTTATCCCCATCACCATTGCCCCACAAAAAACCTCGCATAAGCTGCTCCAGATCGTGAATGATACGGGAGGGAAGGATAAATACCGAAGCCTAGTAAATATGCATAGAAGAAAGAACTGACTGAATAAGTTGAAGCCTTCCAGCAAAAGAGAGAGATTTATTCTTCCAATCCTTAATACGATTAGATAACCTCTCAACCAATTCCTTACAATCTCTGAAAATCAATCTAGTGGTAACCAAAAGAAAACCCAAATACTTTACCGAAAGACTACCTTCTACAAACGGAATCACATGTAGAATGGCTAGCTTAACATGGTTACGAACATTACAAAAGTAAGCAGTGCTTTTAGGCAAACTCGGGATAAGACCAGAAGCTTGCTTAAACTCGTCCAATGCCTCCATAATAACTCTAGCCGAGTCAACATCACCATGAGCAAAAAGAAATAGATCATTAGCAAAGCACAAATTAATGATATTAAGGTTAGAAGAATGATGATGAAATGTAAACAGCTCAGAATTGCGAACCCGACGATGCAACATAAGAGTAAGAATCTCCATGACAAGAGTAAATAGATAAGGCGACAATGGATCACCTTGTCGAAGACCCCGCTTACCCTTAAAATAACCATGCAAAGTTCCATTAACACTAATCGAAAAGGAAGTCGACGTCACACATTCCATAATCCAACCAATCATACGAGTATGAAAGCCAAAACCAATCAGAATATTCCGTAGAAGTTTCCAATCAACAGTATCATAAGCCTTCTGGATATCCACTTTAAAATCACATCTAGCAGGACCCCGATCAACATGATAATTATGCATAAGCTCTTGAGTAAGTAAAATATTATCCGAGATCCTCCTACCCGGAACAAATGCCGATTGGTTCAAGCTAACTAATGATGTTAAGCTGCACTTGATACGGTTAGCAATAATCTTGCTAATACATTTGAATAAAGCATTGCAGCAAGAAATAGGCCTAAAGTCATTAATCCGAGATGGAGAAGTAACCTTAGGAAGGTGAGCAATAATAGTATGATTAACTTCTTTCAAAAGCTTACCATTAGTGAAAAATTCCTGAACTGCCCTAATAACATCCATAGACACAATATCCCATGCGCCTTTAAAGAGCGCCGCCGTGAACCCATCTGGACCAGGAGATTTGTCATCTCGCATAGAAAACAAAGCATCCTTCACTTCTTGTGCCGTAACATCCCGAACCATATCCAAAGCAACAATAGGATCAAGGGTAGACATAAAGAGATCATGATCATCAAACGGAACCGTATACCCCTCTTGACTAAGGAAAGAAGCATAATGACTAACGAAAGCATTTGGGACCTCCTCCCCATCAAAACGAACCCCATCACTATTACTGATAACATCGATTCGACTTCTAGCTTTCTAGCTCTTCACCACCTTATGAAAATAGGTCGAGTTAGAATCCCCAACCCGGAGCCATTCAACCTTCGCTTTCTGCTTAAGAAACTTCTCCTCCAACAATATAGCATCATTATAAGCATTAAGATAACTTGCCTCCTCTTCCCGAATCGTGATATTAAAAGGATCCAAGTCAAGAGCTCGTTGGACAGTATCTAATTCATGACACAATTTAATGACTTTCTCATGGATATTCCCTTCATTATAGAGAAGATTACAAAGCGGCTTCTTCAGCGATTTAAGCTTGCTAACAAGTTGGTACATGTAAAAACCACTCATAGACACGTTCCAACACTCCTTAACCTGCATTTTAAAACGAGGATTCTGCAAAACAATGTTAGAAAATTTAAACGGCCTCGGTTTAAATCTATAAGAAGTAGGAATGGTTAGAATAGCTGGAGAGTGGTCTGAAATGCGATAAGGCTGAAATATGGCATGAGCACCAACAAAACCATCCGTGCATCCAATATTAGCCATAATACGTGATGTGTGGTTTTGCAACCTTGCAAAAGGTTTTACTTCTCAAGGGATCTTGAGAAGCTTGCAATCCCCACCAGGCAGTGGACCTGACCGATGTAGTATAGTGAGTGGCAAGTACCGGGGGATTGATCATTCTCTAGGGGAATAGTGTCGTTAGGATTGAAACTAATCTAACTAGGTTTAAGGGTGAGGGATGATTCTTTTTGTATTTTTATATTTTATGAAAGCAAGTAAAATATCTCATGTATTGGAAGAGTGGGCGGATTTAGTTGCTAGCCAACTAACCCAAATAACTACTTAAACAATTAAAATAAAATAACAAGAAAATAAAATGGTAGGAACTTCTTATATGGAGAAAACGTGTTTACTTAGATTTCATTACTCCCTAGTTATTTTTTATTGATTAATTGTGTTGAGGCAACATGATCAAGATCTCTTTATGTTTTAATGATGACAAATAAACTATCGAGACACATAAAATAACAAACGTTAGCCAAAATTCCCCGAAGCCTATATCTGCTCCTGGCGCGCTGCCCGCACGTCAACGCGCGGGTGACGCGCCAGGCTACTGTATGGTCTCGGGCGAATTTTGAAAGTCGGCTTTCCCCTTACCCGAAAAATGTGGATCTTTCAATACAGGTATGAATATGTTATGTGCTTAATTGAGAACACTCGAAACGAGTTTTGATACTTGAGAGATCCTACTTTTAAAACACCCATTTACGAGAAAACGCCAACTCATGTTTTCTAACTATCGCCTCTAGCCAAGGCTTTTCTAAACTTAGGGAGCTTATTNGGCTAGTCAATCATCTTATTTAGTTACATATACAAGTGGCGTTGCCAAGCCAAGACTAGACTCAATCTTAAACTATCAAAAACAAAACAAAACATAACTAAGAAATAAAAAAATAGGTGTGGATGGTAGTCCGTATGTTTTTCTTTTCTTTTCTTTTTTTTTTTCTAATTTTTTTTGTATTTTTCGATATATATATATATATATATATATATATATATTTTTTTTTTGAATACCTTTTTACCCTACCATCCAAAATAATACATCAATGGGGATTAAGCTTTCCCCTTACACTTGAACTTTTACATACTTTACATTTACTATTCTACGACTCGAATTGAAATAATTAAAACACTTGGAGTACTTTTGAAAATGTTTAGCACATATGGGGGTAATAAATGATGTTCTTCTCCATTACTCCATAACACTAGTACTTTACCCATGAGTCCCAATCATCCCAAAACAATATGTACAAGATATGACTCGACTTAGCAACAATGTAACCAATTAGACAATTGACAAGGGTTTAACAAATAACGATAATGCACTAAAGGTGAGTGCATACAAGGTAGGCTAAGGTGAGGGCTGAATGATCCGTATACACTATGCATTTCTTTAAAAGAAGATATGGTCGAAATTTTTCAAAAGCATAAATGACTGCCAACATGTCTTTTTCAGTTGTGGTGTAATGAAACTGAGCACTATTCATGGTTTTGCTTGCATAGTGTATAGGCTGAAAATATTTGTCCTTTCGTTGCCCCAGGACTGCCCCGATCGCATAGTCACTTGCATCACACATTAATTCAAAGGGCAAATCCCAATCGGGGGCAACTAAAATAGGAGCCTCCGTTAACTTCCTTTTAAGGGTATTAAATGCTTCAATGCACTCATTGGAGAAGATGAACGGGGTATCCTTTTCTAAAAGGTGAGTCAATGGTCGGGCTATTTTGGAAAAGTCTTGTATGAAACGTCTATAAAAGCCAGCATGACCGAGGAAACTTCGAATTCCCTTGACAGTCGTGGGATGAGGTAATTTTGCGATAACATCGACTTTGGCTCTGTCCACCTCAATCCCGGCTTTTGAGATTTTATGGCCGAGGACTATACCCTCTTTAACCATAAAGTGACACTTCTCCCAATTTAGAACTAGGTTAGTGTCTTCACACCTTTGGAGCATTTGTTCTAAATGGGAGAGACAAGACGAAAATGAATCACCATACACAGAAAAATCATCCATAAAAACCTCCATTGTCTTCCCGATCATGTTTTGAAAAATAGCGATCATGCACCTCTGGAACGTGCCTGGGGCATTGCATAAGCCAAAGGGCATACGACGGTAGGAAAATGATGCGCGTGGATTGCAACACGCACTACGTTTTACCTCTCGAGGGATCTCAAGAAGCTTGCAATCCCCACCAGGCAGTGTACCTGACCGATGTAGTATAGTGTAGTGGCAAGTACCGGGGGATTGATCGTTCTCTCACAGGGAATAGTGTTCGTTAGGCTAAAGGCTACTCTAATCTAGGTCTAAGGGTGGAGGAAGATTCTTTTTGTATTTTTATATCTTATGAAAGCAGTAAAATCTCTGGTTTTGGAGGATAGGGCGGAATTAGTTGCTAGTCAACTAACCCAAGTTATCTACTTCTAAGCTACTTATATTTTTGTATTTTTTTGTTTTAGAGAAAATCAATGGTGGAGAATAGTGTTTACTTAGATTTCATTACTCCCTAACTATCTTTTACCATGTAATTAGTATGTTGAGTTTGC
>LBNU01030474.1:203468-220693 GCA_014162995.1 Artemisia annua
GATGGGTTGAACATCTTATCAAGCATCTAAGTACCTTGATCATTGATAACATGACCAACTTTTAAGTGCTAAGAATCCTAACTACCAACTTAATTAATCTATAAAAGGAGTAATCTTACTAGTTATCTAGACATCAAACCTTGCAAAGATCAAATAACACTAGAACACACTCAAAATGGATATGGAAGATGAATATGTTGGATCATCATACCTCTTCAATGATGGAAGGCGTATGATGACAAGAGAAGAGGAAAATAATGTAGATTGGGAAAACGTCAATGGTTCGGAAATCCCAATCGTCAAAGACTTCGTCAAACTATGTCTTGTTGAAGACGACATTTGGCGCAAGATTGAAGAGCATCTTCCAAAACCTCTTGAGAACAACCATACCCGTAGGTGTGGATGTTGCTCCAGCCAAGATGTGACCGAGCGGAATGTTCTCTCCATTCGTGAGGAAATGAGAGAATTTTATAAATCCATCAACAACGACATGTTGGTGATGACCGCCATCCTTAAGGACATCTCTAGGGTGACACTTCAAGAGAAGGTTGAAGAGTGAAGAGGAGATAACTTGTTGTCTTAATTATGCCTACTTAGGATCTTTCATAAGCTTGTTTGAATAATGTATGTTAGGATCATATATTAGCCTTCTTGTATGACCTACATGGTGTTTCCTTCAATAAAGATGCTTATGTAGTTTATTGTGATTATATGTGATGTTTTGTTATGTTGGTATTTATAGAACATAATGCATATATCCACAATAAGTGATTCATATACCATGCTCAACAAATGGTTATTGGAGTCATATGGGATAAATATATATACATATTGTTGTGGACTAACCCTTGATGCAAGTATCCAAATGGTAACCTAACCCATTTTTGGAACTTTCACATGTGAGGATTTCTTGTTTGTTGCATGTTGTGATTTCTATGTCTAGCTAGGCCACCGCAAAGGTGAGGCTCTTGACCCATGGATCTCCGCCTTGAAACAAGGGGGAGCAACGATCTAGGGGGAGCTATGTTCAAGGGGGAGCACATTTGGGTGCACGTACAAGCTAGCTCATTAATCGCACAAGCCCAAGTTCGAAACCTGGCTTGATTGGTAGTCCCGCCTTTTTGATTCGACAAAAGAGGGAGAAAGAAAGCAAGAGCGTGAAGACCATTCAAGAAACGTTAAAGGCTTCACCAAATTACAAGGCAAAGGTCAAGACGCAAGCTACACCAAAGGCGCGCTTTGTCTTCGCTAAGTTTTGTAATTTTATTTGCTTTCGGTTTTTCTTTGTCATCATCAAAAAGGGGGAGATTGTTGAGGCAACATGATCAAGATCTCTTTATGTTTTAATGATGACAAATAAACTATCGAGACACATAAAATAAAAAACGTTAGCCAAAATTCCCCGGAGCCCATATCTGCTCCTGGCGCGCTGCCCGCACGTCAACGCGCGGGTGACGCGCCAGGCTACTGTATGGTCTCGGGCGAATTTTGAAAGTCGGCTTTCCCCTTACCCGACAAATGTGGATCTTTCAATACAGGTATGAATATGTTATGTGCTTAATTGAGAACACTCAAAACGAGTTTTGAGACTTGAGAGATCCTACTTTTAAAACACCCATTTACGGGAAAACGCCAACTCTAACTATCGCCTCTAGCCAAGGCTTTTCTAAACTTAGGGAGCTTATATATTTCACGAGACATCGTGTTGAAGCATCCATATGCTCATATCCCGTGCTTACGTCTTCTCTAATTATGTAACGGGTTTACTCCCTTATTGGTCAAACTAAGTCAAAGGTCACTTTGCGTAAACGCATCCTTTCCCACTTGGGCTATGCTTTACATCAAGGCAAAGCACTTAACTTGTTTGAACCAAGGTATTAGTTGAGAACGTCGAGTCGTGGAAAGTCACGAGATATGAAACTATGGATTCTCGATGTTGTGTTACTTGAACTTATAAGTAACCTATGATTTTCTCAACTTATAATCTTTATTGTCTAAACCTTTTCTTCTTAATGACAATTAGATTATGTCTTAATCTTCTCTTAATCTCTTTTCTACAAAAGACAAATCCAATCATATCCAACCAAATCCAAATCATATATTCTATTACACAATCTCTTACACAATCTCTTACACTCTTACATATTCCCTTACACACTACATCTCAACCATTCATTCCCTTACAACACATCTCATCCCTTCATTTTTAACACATGCCAATTGTTTGAATTCCTAAAGAGGCTCTTTTGATCTCAACCATTGAATTCAAACTAAACACATCTCAACCATCCATCCAACTTCTCCTCTCTATACCACCACTTGTGTTTGATCCTAACCATCCATTTCAAACCAAAACCATCTCAACCATTGATCTCCCCTTTCCCCCCAAGCAAAGCATATTCCTTTGGAATATCCCTTCTCAATCCAATCACAAGGCATCCTTGATCCTAGCCATTCATTTCAAATAAACACATCTCAACCCTTCATTTTCCCCACATGCCAAATTATTTGAAAACCAAGGGAGGCTCCCTTTGATCCTAGCCATCCAATTCAAACCATCTCATCTCAACCCTCCATCTCATTCTTCCCCCCAAGCATTGGAATATTCCTTGGCATATTCTTTCTCACTTTTCTATTCCATGTGAGGAGATACACTTCTACCCCTTCCAAATTACCCTATCTACATTTTATACCCTTGGTAATTTGGTTTCTCTTTAAACACTTCACAAATGATTTCCAAATTGGCTATTTGAGTTGGTAAACCTTAGAATGATTAATGTTAAGGTCTAGTTTGAAGTACAATTGGGGGTTTAGCAAGGATATGTATTTATAAGATCCAAACACCCAACACTTGGGAATTCCTTACAGACGCCTGGCGCGCTGCCCGCGCGTTGACGCGCGGGTGACGCGCCGGCCTCGGTAAATTTTCCCAAGTTTGGGTTCTTGGCCTATAAATACCACCCTTGCCTCTTGTATTCCTCACTCCATGTCATTATTCTTTCTCTCTAGATTCTTTCTCTCTAAACACTCTCAAATATCTCTATCTCTCCATCTCTAATCTTGTGTTCTTGATTATCACACTAACATCTTTGAAAGAACACACATCTTTGCAAGGGAAGAATCACAAGAACCTAATCCACTGTTGTGATTGTGTCGAGGGTCTTCTTTCTTATACCCTTTCTATTACAATCGAGTCTCTAGGTTAGGTTAGGGCTTGGTTGAACAAACATATATTTATTCATTCAATTGTTTGTAAGGGAAGTCTTGTGTCTTGGTGACCAAGCCTAGATCATTGGGGATCTAGTTGGGGTTTGATACTTCCGGTGGGAAGTCTTGGTAGTGGTCTTGGTGAACCTTAGGTGAAGTCGAATCGCGAGATTCTTTTGGGTGGTTTCTGAGGGCGGAATACCGTTGGGGAGTAACTCCTTCTTTGTGAGCATCGATATTGGTGAATATCGGTGGAGTGAATTGTAACGGTTTGTAGTCCACCGAAAGGATTATACTAGTGAATAGTATCGGAGTCGCGGATTCGCAACTGGACGTACGGATGGTATAAACCCCCCATCCCGAACCAGTATATATTGTTGTGTTCTTTACTTACTTTATATACCTTGGTTGTGCTAGTGGTTGTTGGATTATTGTACAACCACTTTGTGTTCTCTTTGGCTTAAAGTTTTTAAACTTCAAAAAAAGCCGAAGAAACCGTATTTACCCCCCCCTCTACGGTTCTACAAATTGGTTTGTCACAATTGCGTGGATGAAGGTTTGTGATAAGGCGAAAAGTGTACCGCTTTTCGGGGGTCATTTAAGCCCTAAATCGTATTTATTTGATCATTTATTGCCCTAAATCGTTCCTTTTGGCATTTTAGGTACTTTGGAGAAGAAATCTGAAAAAGGAAGCATTTTGGACATTTTTGGAGCATTAAAGTAAAGAATTCGACAAAGTGCTAAAATCTGCTGGAATAGTGCTCCAGACGGCGTCAAGCTTGGATGTGACGCCGTCAAGTCTTGATAAGCCAGAACGAATTAAAGGGGGACGACGTCAAGAAGGCCATCAAGAAACCCTAAGCACGGCGAGGTGACGGCGTTAAGGCTATAACGTGACGCCGTCAGATCTGTTTTCCTATATATATTCTCATAATTTTTAGTCATTAATGTGGAACTTTTTAGGGAGAAACCCTAGACGAATTTTATCAGCTTTTTCAAGGTTTTTTACCTTGAGATCTTCCATGTTACATTGAAGATAAGTAATCAATTAATCATTCAATATGTCTATGTGTTGTTTGATTCTATCTTGTTCTTCTCTTTTGTTTAACATGCTAGGCTAGGTTTTCTTTGTGTTTGCTTAGATCTAATGAAACCTAACTATTGATTATTGATTGAATGGTGTGTTATTGATTGTATTGGATGAATGTTATCAATGTTAGGCTTAAGAAAACTGGCAGACTTCCAATTGGTAACATGCTTGAACGTCTTAAGGAACATGAACCAAGGTGTACTAAGGTTATTTGATTGTATTTAATGCATGAGCGAATTCTAGTGATCCCATGTTAGGAGCTTCTTAGCCGGCTCGACATAGGAGTGAAGTAGGAGCTTATAGAGTTGGGGAAGTCCGTACACACCCCCACGACCGTTATTAAGGAATACAATCCGTCATCCACGCAATTAATACACACTAATCAATCGGTAAAAGATAGTTAGGGAGTAAGGAAATCTAAGTAAACACACTTCTCTCCATATAGTTTTCACAAACATTTATTTTCTTGTTATTTTATTTTATTTGCATTAGTAGTTATTTGGGTTAGTTGACTAGCAACTAATTCCGCCCACTCCTTCAAACCCGAGATTTTTACTTGCTTTCCTAAAAATAATAAAATACAAAAAGAATCTTCCCTCACCCCTAGACCTATTAGAGTAGCTTTTCAATCCTAACGACACTATTCCCGCAGAGAACGATCAATCCCCCGGTACTTGCCACTACACTATACTACATCGGTCAGGTACACTGCCTGGTGGGGATTGCAAGCTTCTCAAGATCCCTTGAGAAGTAAAACCCTAGTGCGTGGTCGCAATCCCGCGCATCAAAGTTTTTGGCGCCGCTGCCGGGGAATAGTTATTGCTTAGGTTGAATTTTTATTTTAGTAGGTCTACTCGCTAGATTCCTTTCTAGTGAGATTTTTATTTTATTTTTCTAGGTTTTTCTTTAGTCTATCTTATTTCTTCGTGTCTTTGTTCGTAACCATTACTATCCGCCAACATGGAAGGTGGTAATATCCTTGATCCCAACAACCCACCACCACAACAACAACCCCAACAAAACCAACCTCCTAGAGCCTATACTTTAGGAGAGTACTCCCGTCCTAGCCACCAAGGCTATCGAAACACCATTGAGCTCACCCAATGAGCCAATGTGTCTCCCTTGCGATCCGACACCATCCGGTTGGTGCAAAGCGGATGCGCTTTCCATGGACTTCGTTCCGAAGATCCTATTCAACACCTCAAGGACTTTCTTAAGATCGTAGATTCCATAGACCTTGATGTTGAAACTCGAGAGACGACCCAACTGCGTCTCTTTCAATTCTCTCTGCGAGACCATGCTAGTCAAGGGCTAGAGCGTCTACCCGCAGGATCCATCACCTCTTGGGATTATCTCACAACTCGTTTCCTTGCTCAGTTTTTCCCACCGGGAAGGACTGCCAAGCTAAGGAATGATATCTTGATGTTCCAACAACGTCAAGGCGAAACCCTCTACAAGGCATGGACTCGATGCAAGGACTTACTCCAAAAAGTCCCTCACCATGGCATAGACCTTTGGCTCCAAGTCCAAATCTTCTATGACCATATCAATCTCCCCACAAGGCAAAACGGTCATGGGATCTCCTAGAAGATCTTGCTCTTTATGACAAAGAAAGTTGGGATGATCCCCGTGATTTGAATAAAACGGTCAAGGCAATATCTTTGCCTTCGAACAATTCAAGCACTTCCGACCGTAGGATCATAGAACTTGAAGACCAAGTCAAGTTTCTTATGAAATCCTACGAGGCTCCTAAACCTTCAAGCCAAGTGAACAAAATCACTTCTTCGTGCGAATTATGTAGTGGTCCCCACGACGCTCGTGATTGCATGGAACTCCTCGAACAAGCTTTTGTGGACTACGCATCCTCGCGTACCGGTGGAGCGGGAGACAAGTGGTACACTTTCAAACCCGAGCCAAACCCTTACGGTGATTCATACAACCCCTCATGGAAAAATCACCCAAACCTTAGGTGGAAGTCAAACCAAAACGTGCCCCAAAACAATTCTTCCAACCCACCTAATCGTTTTCAACCCAACGGTCCTTCCTCGAACCGTACCTTCAACAACAATCCTTCCAACAACTATGGTAGTACCAATAACTTTGAAGGATTGATGTCCAATTTTATGGCATCTCAAGAAGCTCGTATAGCTAAATTCACATCCGAATTTAATCAACAACAAGTAGAGATGACCAATAAGATTGACAACTTATTGAAGGCCCTCAACAACCAAGTGCTATCACCTCCACATAAGGACGCTAGGAACACAAATAGCGGACCCCAAGTCAAAGACCCTTCTTCATCCAAGCATGTCCACTTCGTCAATGTTGTCACTATTAAGCCAATCGATAAGAATAAGGAAGAAAGTGACAAGAATGAGGTTAGAATAGAAATTGAACCTAAGGATGAGGTTAAGAAAGTTGAGGTTGATAAGGAAGTTAAGATAAGTGAAGTAGAAGAAGTAGATAATGAAGAGGACTACTTCAATAGGTTACCCACTAAGGAAGAACGGGCGTACCATAAGGATTTATTCAATGACCCCGAAACACCATACTTCTTAGGTAACCCAATCATTAAGACGGGCGACCCATCCAATCTCAACATACCATGTAACATAGGTCACTTGCATGTTTGGAAGGCTTACATAGATCTTAAGTCTCCAATAAACATCATGACTAGAGCCCACTACAATCTAATAATGAAAAAGCAACTGGGACTTAGGACATTTCCTAGCACGGGATGGATAAGCAATTTTGTAGGAAGAATTAGGGGACTACATGTCTATATAGGGAATTTCACCTATATCACCGACTTTGTGATTGTTGAGGACATTCGCCCGGTAGTAGATGCATGCTTAGCTCAAGTAGTTTTTGGAAAACCGTTTGTTGAGGCCTCTAAAATGAATTATGACCCATCTCTAGGGATAGTTAGGTTCAAGGACGAGACCGATGATGTAGCTTACCAAATGCCTTATAAGATAGAGCAATACCGACTCTTGTCAAACATCGAGAAGGAGCACAAGCAAGCGGTCTACTATAGGAATGACAAAGATAGAAGTAGAGGAGTAGACTATGTTATGGGTAGGATATTTGGGTTCTACAAAGAATGCATGCAACTAGGTCCGGAATATAAGACTAAGCCCGAGGATGACCTAGAGAACGTGACCAATGATGGGGTCACGTAATAGAGCCCGACCTTGAGTCTAGCTACAAGACTCGTTAATAAAGAAAAGCGCTTCTTGGGAGGCAACCCAAGCTTAGTTAGCTTTGTGTGTTTATTTATTTGTTTGTTTGATTTTATTTGCTTCCGTGGTATGTTTAATTTTTATTGTTATTGATTCATGTCTCTAAATTGTGAAAATGCTTTATTTTGTTTTTAACTTCGTCTTAACTACATATAAAGGTATTTTGCAAAAGATAAGTGTAAGGGAAATCCAAATCGGTTTATAAGAACAAATAAACATGAATCATAACAATATTAAATTGACATACATATTAGTAATTGTTTGAGTCAAATGCTTGTATCGAATCATAATGATATTCTGCAGGATTTTCAGGAATTAAGAATTGAGTTTTTCCAGAAATTTTTCGGAAACTTAACATGAAAATCTGTCAGATCACTTCTGACAGCGTCAAGCTCCAGGCTAACGCCGTCAGGCTCAGTTTTCTGGAATTTTTGAAAGTTTTGTTTTTTCTTTCGGAATCATAAAATGCTTTATAAAATCTCTAACTTATAAACTCCAGGAATCTGCAAAATATTCATTCCACAAGCATTATATCCTTATACAGATTTATCCCGCCGATGTTATGCAGGTTTTCGTGTTTGTTTTGTCAGGTTTAACAGGTTATTTTGGATAAGAAGATGATTTATATTTCAGAAGGGAAGCTTTGAGCATTCATTTTCTTGGAAGAAGATCTAACCATGTTACCACTTTATCTACCGAGCGAATCAGGGGAGTATTTGATTTCATTCTTTACCTTATTTACTTTTACATCTTGTTATTTGAACATTGGGGACAATGTTCATCTTAAGTGTAAGGGGGTTATATTACGATACCTTAGAGAATGCAATTACGTTTGATTTTTGTTTGTTTAATGGTAGATGTGTAATAAAACTGAGAGAAATACCTGTTAGGGTAATTTTAGTGCCAAATTAAAATTTTTTTTACTACATTTAGGATTGAAACTTTGGTCTTAATGAGCATATTATGGATAGGAGTTATATGACTAGCACAAAACCGTACCACTAAAAAATTTTTCCACCCCAAATATGTGAGGTTCGCCCCTAGAATTGGTAGGAAAAGCATTTATGCTATGATGTGTGTACCGGTAGCACTTAGATTCTAGAACTTGCGATAGGACCATCCCGAATCCACAAGTGAGACTACATTCGTGTAGTTAGATTTACTACATGATAAGAGGCATTAGGATTAACCCATTGTTTTACACCTGTGTTTTTGTTATAATTACATTGACTTCATTGGTCAAGTAATTCTCCCATACCTTTGCGTTGTACCCATCTTTGGTACACGATACCCCTAGTACACCCTCCAGAGCCTATCCTTTTCGTTTCTAACTTTAAGCATTTTACTTAAAGGAAGAATTTGTTACACCCCACTTAAATGTACACCCAAATCGCCTTAGCCTACCTTGTATGCACTCACCTTTAGTGCATTATTGTGACAACATTTGTTAAACCCTTAGTTAATTATCTAATTGATTACATGGTTGCTAAGTCGAGTCATATCCTTGTACATATTGTTTTGGGACGATTAGGACTCATGGGTAAAGTACTAGTGTAATGGAGTAATGGGGAAGAACAACATTATTACCCCCATAGGTGCTAAATATTTTAAAAGTACTCCAAGTGTTTCGATTATCTTAATTCGAGTCATTAGAATAGTAAATTGTAAAGTATGTAAAAGTTCAAGTGTAAGGGGAGAACCGAGGCCCCTATGATGTATTATTTTGGATGGTAGGGTAAGAGTGTATGGAAAAAAAATCGAAAAAATCAAGAAAAATACAAAAAAAAATGAGAAAAAGAAAAGTAGAAAAAAAAACATACGGACTACCATCCCGTTTCTTTTTATGTTTACTTTATGTTTATTAGTTTTTGAATTAGCGTTAGTCGAGTCTAGTCTTGGCTTAGCAACGCCATATTGTACATGTAATTAATCAAGGTCTTTAACTCGCCACCAGTAAAATATCCCTTATCCAACAAATCCGTGTTTATCATATCCCTACACCTCATTACAACCCTTTTTGTAAAGCCCTCTTTGATAGTTTATCTTAGGTGCTTACGCCTAGTGGATAAGGTTTTCGATCCTTTCCCAAGCCTATAGTAATCTATTTTCTATGACAGGTAGTGAGAGATATTGTTCATTTTCATTTATGAGATATAATTCTATGACACCTGAGAGATGTGAGTATCTAAACACTACTTGTGAAGTGCTAGTGTGTAATCTCCGTGCTTATTATGATTGAAGTGGAACGATTATTTGTTGTAATTACTTTTATATTAGTGTTAAATGACCCCTAACTTGTATTTTGATTAAAATAAAAGCACATTTGCTTGAGGACAAGCAAATCTCAAGTGTAAGGGTATTTGATAAGGCGAAAAGTGTACCGCTTTTCGGGGGTCATTTAAGCCCTAAATCGTATTTATTTGATCATTTATTGCCCTAAATCGTTTCTTTTGGCATTTTAGGTACTTTGGAGAAGAAATCTAGAAAAGGAAGCATTTTGGACATTTTTTGAGCATTAACGTAAAGAATTCGACAAAGTGCTAAAATCTGCTGGAATAGTACTCCAGACGGCGTCAAGCTTGGATGTGACACCGTCAAGTCTTGATAAGCCAGAATGAATTAAAGGGGGACGGCGTCAAGAAGGCCATCAAGAAACCCTAAGCACGGCGAGGTGACGGCGTCAAGGCTATAACGTGACGCCGTCAGATCTGTTTTCCTATATATATTTTCATAATTTTTAGTCATTAGTGTGGAACTTTTTAGGGAAAAACCATAGACGAATTTTATCAGCTTTTTAAAGGTTTTTTACCTTGAGATCTTCCATGTTACATTGAAGATAAGTAATCAATTAATCATTCAATATGTCTATGTGTTGTTTGATTCTATCTTGTTCTTGTCTTTTGTTTAACATGCTAGGCTAGGTTTTCTTTGTGTTTGCTTAGATCTAATGAAACCTAACTATTGATTATTGATTGAATGGTGTGTTATTGATTGTATTGGATGAATGTTTATCGATGTTAGGCTTAAGAAAACTGGCAGACTTCCAATTGGTAACATGCTTGAACGTCTTAAGAAACATGAACCAAGGTGTACTAAGGTTATTTGATTGTATTTAATGCATGAGCGAATTCTAGTGATCCCATGTTAGGAGCTTCTTAGCCGGCTCGACATAGGAGTGAAGTAGGAGCTTATAGAGTTGGGGAAGTCCGTACACACCCCCACGACCGTTATTAAGGAATACAATCCGTCATCCACGCAATTAATACACACTAATCAATCGGTAAAAGATAGTTAGGGAGTAAGGAAATCTAAGTAAACACACTTCTCTCCATATAGTTTTCACAAACATTTATTTTCTTGTTATTTTATTTTATTTGCATTAGTAGTTATTTGGGTTAGTTGACTAGCAACTAATTCCGCCCACTCCTTCAAACCCGAGATTTTTACTTGCTTTCCTAAAAATAATAAAATACAAAAAGAATCTTCCCTCACCCCTAGACCTATTAGAGTAGCTTTTCAATCCTAACGACACTATTCCCGCAGAGAACGATCAATCCCCCGGTACTTGCCACTACACTATACTACATCGGTCAGGTACACTGCCTGGTGGGGATTGCAAGCTTCTCAAGATCCCTTGAGAAGTAAAACCCTAGTGCGTGGTCGCAATCCCGCGCGTCAGTTTGCATTCCTTAATATTATTCGTGGGGCCGTGTACGATCTTCCCCAACTCTATAAGCTTCTATCTCTTCCTATGACGACATGTTTAGTATCCTATCATGGCCTCACTAATAGTTACTTATGCATTTAATACAACCAATAAAACCGTAGTTCACATCCGATTACGTTTCTTAAGACGTTCAAGCAAGTTACCGTATAGGAGATTAGCCAGTTTTCTTAAGCCTAACGCTAAAATCAATCACCCACAACAATCATTGACAAACCAACAGTAAATAATCAATAACTAAGTTTCATTAGATCGAATTAAGCAAACACAAATAAACCTAAGCTAGCATGTTAATAGAAAGAAAAGCATACAAGATAATCAAACAACACATAGACATATTGAATGATTAAAGGATAACTTATCTTCAATTAAACATGGGCAAAGAAAGGGTATGAAACCCTTGGAAAAGGTCTGAAATTCGAGCTAGGGTTTATGTGTGTGTTACACCAAAAGTTCCTCTCTTAATGAATGAAAAATCCAAAAATATATATAGAATTACATAGCTGACGGCGTCACCTTTTGGGTGTGACGCTGTCAGATCGCCGTCCTAGGGTTTCTCGGATTGCCTAGATCCACATCTGATGCCGTCTGGTTCAAATTGGCTCTAGGGCGTCTCTCTTTAACTTTATACGCGAAGGCCTTGGTGAGTTAGAACGTGACGCCGTCACGTGTTAATACCAAAATTCTTCTCTGGCGCGTCAAGTGTAAACTGGCTATCCACTTCTTGATCAACGTTTGACGGCGTTACCTAGTAAGCCTTGACGCTGTCAGGTACTGTTTCCAGCTTGGATTCTTGACTTTGTCATTTTCTTCACTTTTTGCTCCAAAAACGTCCAAAATGCTCCATTTTCCAGAATTCTTCTCCAAAGTACCTAAATTGACAAAAGAAATGATTTGAGGTAATAATTGATCATATTATCACGATTTAGGGCTTAAATGACCCCCTAAAAGCGTAACAAATTTCTCCTTATCAAATACCCTTACACTTGGGATTTGCTTGTCCTCAAGCAAATGAGCTTTTATTCTAATCAAAATACAAGCTAGGGGTCATTTAACATTAATATAAAAGTAATTACAACAAATGATCGTTTCACCTTAATCAAAACAAGCATGGAAATTATACACTAGCACCTCACATTAAGTGTTTGGATACTCTTATCTCTTGGGTGTTATAAATGTATATATCACAAATGGAAATGGAAAAATATCTCTCACTACCTGTCATAGCACATAGATTACCATAGGCTTGGGAAAGGATCAAAAACCTCCACCACTTGGCGTAAGCACCTAGGAAAACTATCAAAGAGGTCTTTTAAAGGGTTATAACGTTAGTTGTAGGGATATGGAAAACACGGTTTGTTGGATAAAGGATATTTTACTGGTGGCAAGTCAATCATCTTAGTCAATTACATGTACAATGTGGCGTTGTGTAGGATACTAAATAAACATATGACACATATGGATCTTGTGTATGGATCGAATAGTGTAGAAAAGAAAGAAAGAAATCTAGAGAGAGAGAAAGAAGATGGAACCTTTAGAGAAAACCAAAAAAAAGAAAAATAGATTATGAGAGGTTCCACCCTCTCCAAGGATGGAGAGGGATTTTATATGTACAAGGTTTTGCCACTTGGGCTGTGGATCGGGTTGACAGTGGGTAAAGACCCGACCAGACTCCACGAATACTAACTACTTCTAATCTACATACTAATAACTATTATAAATACTACGAGCTAAACAATGCTTAATCGTATTTGGGGTGACCGAATCTTTTCTAAGTAAAATCGTATTCCTAACAATCTTCCCCTAAGGGAGGTCACCCCGAATTTAAGTCTTGAATTCTTGCATTGAGATCTTTGTAGATACTTTTGTAGCTCGTAGTTGTTGATTCTTCATTGATAAGTACTTTGTGCTTTCAGCAGCGGACTCAAGATAACTTCCTTGAGGTGTAGGATGATCTTTGACATTGCTTCTTGCTCATCATCCAAATAATTAGCTTCAAGTCATCTTTGAGTGGAGGTGTCTCTTTGTGATGTTGTGATTGTCTTTGTGTAGTCATGCTCACACTTTTCTGGATCATGATCTTCTGCATCAGAGTTTGTGGAAGCATAGTTGAAGCCCATTCCTTGATCATGATATCTTTAGATTTGATGTTGAAGTGTAAGCATGAGATGATGAATCAGCATCTTTTCAGCAATCAGCAGCAACCTTCAACTTCGTTGTCTTTGGTGTGAGTACACCTTTCCAACATGCCCATACATCTTAGTTGAGTAGATCTCTATGGTTGAGAAGTTCTGACGGCTCCTTTTAGATGTAGGTATGAGCATGTGGAACTAGAGTGATGGTGATGAACATGATAAGTATGGTATGTTGAGCTGCATAAAACTTGGTTAGTAATAAGCATACCAGCACTTACAAGTTCGGACTTCGAGATTGTCAACAGCATAGTGTGAAGACTTTCTCTAATCCTTACTAAGGCCGTTCCTAATCGGATGCCCCCGAAAGGGCTTTCACTGACATACCGAAGTACACCAACGATTAGGTGAGTCGCTGGAGATCACTCCACGACTGTAGACCATTTGGAACACCACTGCGAACACTAAGCGTAATCCACAAGAAATTACCGAAGTGACATGCTGTCAGGGCTGTTTGATGTTGACCCTGGCAGGAGTTTCCACTCAATCACTGGGAAATACATAAGTATATTCCCTCATAAGTGTTCTTGGCAGATTGCTAAGATCTGCGTAGGACTCAAAATATTACATCTGGTGTCCTTATTGATGAACAACCAGTGTAGCAAGATTAAGTGTTCCTAAGAGATCTTTTGATGCATCTCGTGGCTCTAGACTCGATAAGTGCAAATTTGGTTATCCTATGCGGAGACTAGGGAGGGGTCTCCTGTTTCAATATCAACTAGCTCTAAGAGACTAATCGATAGATTACACCGGTTCCCCGTGAGAATGAAACAAGCTCTTTTAAGAGAACTTGAGTGGTTGGAAGGTTTAGTACAGTGCGTCACTGGGTCCATGACGTCTTATCTTCAATACCGATGTTACCTTAGTAACAATCAGTAGCATATGAGTTGAACCCGGTTTCTGCCCTAAGGTTGAATATTTGGAGGGCTATTTTCTTTTCACCCTTTCTCATTTCATTTCTTTTTAATTCTTCAACCCCTTCAGTGCTTACCGAGACTTCATTACTAGAACCTTGTTGGGTTTGTTCCAGTCCTAGCTCAATCTCAGTCAGCACTCTTCCCTTTCTCACTTTTCTCCTTTTTTTCAATCATTCCTAAGGACTTCTAATCTATCTATTGGATTGTCCCTGGGAAGATCCCTCCGGTTCTGGTGGATCATGGGAGCATATACCTAACCTTACCATCCTTATAACTCCATGCATTAAAGTAAAGTGGTCGGTCTTTTGGTATCTTTCCACAATCGCCATATAACCAAATCATTGAAAATTCTCTCAAAGTGTTTATGATTAATAAACACATTTTGCACACACTTTGAGAGTTTTTTTAATTTTCAAATGCTCCCCCTTAACATGTGCTCATAGGTTTTAGATAGAAATTTGCACATGTCGGGGTGAGTTGCACTTTTGAATTGATTCACTCTTAATAGACATATACCCTAGGGACACGTTTACGTTGCTTAGTTAAAGGGATCCATTATCAGCTTTTAGGTGATAACTAGCCCTAATAACTAACTTGAAGTTGTTAACATTCCTTAAAAAGGAAGTTAGACCCGTCAAAGTATACATCTAAGAAGAGCTTCTCGAAACGGTACTTTCTACTTGGATAAATCCTTTCGAATTCTAACGTTTGTGTTTCGTCAATTCATGAGTCAGATCTGAGTCAAAATCAATTCACGGTTTCTACTTGTTATTGTAAAAACACGCGAAAGACTCTTAGCCACTTGCTCACTTGCTCCCCCTCAATACGTGCTTTGATTAAAATTCAAAAACTTCAAAACTTTTAGCACATACGGGAGAGCGTACCTTTGAGTCCAAAAACATCACATTTTAAAATCAGATTTCATATTTAAATCACATTCTCTCCCCCGATCAAAAAATTTCAAATCTTTTGAGATTTTGTGATCCCAATTGATTTAAATGATTTTAGAAGAAAATTGGGAGAAAGTGTGATAAAAGTTTTAACATTTACTGATTTTGAGACACTTTTTGTTTTTCACTGCTGCTGGTGCACAAAGTTTTTAAAGGTGCAGAAATTTTGAGCAAATACGCTCCCCCTCAATTAATGACCCGTTTTCAATTTAATGTTTTGTAGTCATTAAGTTGAGCGGCAAGGTATTTGTGAAAATTTAAGTCCAATAGCCACCTTGTAAACCACAAAATCTCTCTTGAAGAATCATAAAGAGAGAGATTTTGGGATGAAAGAAGACTTCTCTTCTTTTACTAGAAAGGTTGCACTGAAGCGTACAACTTTTCGTAGGTGCACGGATGTAAAGTAATCCATGCCCGGATGAAATTCATCCGTTGTTAGGAACAATCGTCTTAATGGTGTCAAAATGGTGACGCGTTTTCCTCATTTTTGAAAATCGGGTTACTATCTGAAGTAATAGCAAACCATCATTTAGGCAATCTATTTTTGGTATTTTCTATTTTTCAGATTTTTATGATTTTTCTTGGTTTTATATTTTTGTATTTTTCTTTTTACTTTAGAAGAATATGTACAAGGATATGTGAAGTGAATCCATTACTCCTCATTGTCCTCCTGAAAACTTTTGAGTGACTCAGGAGTGATAATCTTCATTCCAAGACGTGGGAGAATGAATTAAAACCGTTCTCTAGGAAGTGCCTTAGTGAAGATGTCATCCAACTGAAATTCCGTCCTCACAAAGTAAAGTTCCACGATTCCCTTTTCCACTTGTTCTCTGATGAAATGATGTCGAATATCAATGTGCTTTGATTTTGAGTGCTGGACGTTGTTGCAGCAAAGAGCAATGGCACTTTTGTTGTCACAGTACATCGGAAATTTGTTGTAAACAAAACCATAGTCGGATAATTGAGACCTCATCCAAAGGATTTGAGCACAGCAGGATGACATGGCAATGTATTCAGCCTCTGTAGAGGAGATCGATGTACTCATTTGTTTCTTTGATGACCAGCTAACCAGCTTATCTCCTAGAAATTGAGCACCGCCCGAAGTACTTCGACGAGTATCTTGACATCCCGCATGATCAGCATCAGAATAGGCAGTGAGAGCCATTGCAGTGTCTTTAGGATACCAAAGGCCCATGTGAATCGTTCCTTGAAGGTACCTGAAGACTTTTTTGACTGCTTCTAAGTGCTTCTTGGTAGGTTTGGATTGATAACGAGCACACATGCAAACAGCAAATAAGAGATCTGGTCTGCTAGCTGTGAGATACATCAATGATCCGATCATGCTTCGGTACTTGGTTTGGTCGACTGGTGCCCCTTCAACATCCTCATCCAATTTTGTCCTTTCTACCATTGGGGTGTCAACTGAGTCACATGACTCAAATCCAAACTTCTTTAGGATTTCACTAGCATACTTGGATTGATTGATGAAAATACCGTGAGGATTTTGAGAGATTTGCAGCCCCAAGAAGAAGGACATTTGCCCCATCATAGACATTTGAAATTCTGTACTCATCTCTTGTGCAAACCGATCACATTCCAGTGAATCTGCAGAAGCGAAGATAATGTCATTGATGCGCGTGGATTGCAACACGCACTACGTTTTACCTCTCGAGGGATCTCGAGAAGCTTGCAATCCCCACCAGGCAGTGTACCTGACCGATGTAGTATAGTGTAGTGGCAAGTACCGGGGGATTGATCGTTCTCTCGCAGGGAATAGTGTTCGTTAGGTTAAAGGCTACTCTAATCTAGGTCTAAGGGTGGAGGAAGATTCTTTTTGTATTTTTATGTTTTATGAAAGCAGTAAAATCTCTGGTTTTGGAGGATAGGGCAGAATTAGTTGCTA
>LBNU01030474.1:221993-248544 GCA_014162995.1 Artemisia annua
AGTGATCGGTTCTGAGTGTAACAAGCCGTTGCAATTGCCTCTCCCCAGAGGAACATAGGAGCTTTGGAGAAGATCAGCATAGTTCGTGCGGCCTCTACAAGTGTACGGTTTCGTCTTTCAACGACTCCGTTCTGCTGAGGTGTTCGAGGTATACTCCTTTGATGACTAATTCCCAGATCTTCATAAAACTGAGTAAGTTGCTGATTGACAAACTCAGTTCCATTATCTGTACGGACGAATCCGACAGTTTTATTGAGTCCAACTTGCAGCTGCTTGATTAGTTTGATGATGATTTCAGGTGTCTCGTCCTTGGATCTGAAGAACTTAACCCATGTAAATCGAGAGTAGTCATCAACGATCACTAACACATATCTTTTCCCAAATATGCTTTGCACTCTCATTGGACCACAAAGGTCCATGTGAAGGGTATGAAGAACTTCCATAATGGTGTTGATAGTTTTGGGTTTGTGAGAATACTTCTTGCTTTTGCCAAGCTGACAAGCGGAACAGAGATGATCTTTTTCATACTTCAGCCTGGGCATGCCACGAACAAGATCTTTACGAGTAAGTTCATTGATGGTACCGAAGTTCAAATGGTTCAAACGACGATGCCACAACCATGACTTGTTCTTGGAAGCCTTAGATAGTAGACAGATTGGAGATGACCGCATCATATCTTCAATGGATATAGTGTAGAGGTTTGAGCCTCGTCTGCCTTTCAGGAGATCCACACCATCCAATCTTCTAACATAACAAGTGTGTTTTCTGAAGGCAACTTCAAGATCTGAGTCACAAAATTGACCAACGGAGAACAAATTGTGCCCATGTCCTTCTACATAGTATACCCGAGAGATCACGCTGTCGCCAACCACATAATCTCCATAACCCATTATTGCACCAAAATGATCATTCCCGAATCTAACAGTCCCGATAAACTTTTTCATGAAATTTCTGAGCCGCGAGCGATCCCCAGTCATATGTTTTGAGCAGCCTGAGTCCAAATACCACAGGACGATTTGTACGACCTGCATTTGAAATCAGACAGATATGGATAACTAAAGCACGTGGATCCCCAACCATAAGGGGGATCCGATTGGTTAGCACAAACATTGTTTATTGCAACAGAAGAGGAAGTATTACTAGCATCCTTAGTCATATTATGACATGCGGGGGGACAATACTTATGGTTAGTGCATTGGGTTCCTATAGGAAAAGTTCTGCCAGTTTTCTTCCAAATCCTAATGTTGCAGAGCTTAGGATTAGGCCGTTTAGCAAAGGGGCGTTGACTTCCTATTGATACTATTCTTCCAGTGGGTCTCCAATGATAGCCAACAGTAGAAAACTTCCTTCATGTAGCTTTCCAAACATGTTTTTCACGTTTATAATACACAGCATGACAAACAGGGGATAATTTAGAAGCATTCAAACATGTCTTAACACACCCATCATGATTACCAGAAATTAAAGAGTTATTACAGATCTCACAAATGGTCTTAGAATTCGAATTAATTACAGTACGCCTAGAGCTAATACTAGAATCAACACGATTCATAATATTCATATCAGTCTTATTGTTCCTAATGTGGTCTTTTACTTCCTCTCCTTGAGCACTCTTTGCTGGCGAAGTCCTATCATTCCTTGTATTGCAACTAGGCTTTGACGCGCTAGCATTAGTGACAACTTTTACTCCTGTAGCATTAATGATGGGAACATTAGAACTAGACACGGCTGTTTGATTTCTGGTATATGATGTGTTACGCTCTGAAGATGTCAAGGGCACATTAAAGGTAACACGCTTGTTCTTAACCTTAGAGGAAAATTCATCAACCTTATCACGCATGCAAACAGCTTTGGGACATGTACCAATGGCATAATCTAAGAGTTCATATAATCTGTTGGTGAGATAGTAAACATCATGGATGGCAATGTCCGCAGGTCTCACCATTTTAACCTCTTCAATGGTCTCACAAAGGATATCTAGGCAATCCTTAAGATACCTAAGGTACTCACTATGGACAAACGCATTATTCCTAAGGGGAAGAGGAATATTAATGGCATCACCATCAATTCTTTTCGTTTTAACGATCTTGGTGAGACTGCTATCACACACAGTGACGGGCATTTTCCCTTTCACCTGAGTCTTTAGATTCTCAATTTCATTTAACAAAGAAGTTATTTTCTCATTCGTTTTATAACGTGTGATCTTAATCGACTCATGTAACTCTTTGTAATGTTGTTTGATCTTTGAGTTTTCAGCTTGAAAACAATCATTTTCATATTTAATTTGTTAATGACGTTTTGAAGTTGAAGATTTTGAGAATCTAAACAAGGAGGTTTCTGGGTATCAATCGCATCACATTCAGATTCTGAATCGTGTTAGTGTGAGCTTGAATTTTTTCATCCCGTTTGGCTAATTCAAAATATGCATCAAATTCAAGAGCATCTGAAGATGTCTTGGCATTTGAGTTTTTGATTCTTTCTTCTAGATGTTGATATCTTAATTGCAAATTGAGATAATCAACCTCTAGTTTTGAAAAATGTTTGACCATGTTATCATGATCATCATTTTGAATTTATTCGCGTAATTTTAAATTCTCCCCCTCAAGCTCAACAACACGATTCTGGAAGACATTTAACGTAACAGACATTTCATGAAATTTGGAAGCAGATAAAGATGAATCAGTAGCAGTATAAAACACATCTTGAGCAATGCACATAGCAATTAAATTATCATTCATGATGAGAGCATTCTTCCTCGCAATATCACTATGTTGAAGATCTATTACAGTTTGTTTCCCTTCAAGTTCCAGATTTTTAAACACATCTTTCATTTCTTCAATCTCTGATTTAAGAGATGTTTCCATGTATTCAAAATGTTCTTTGATTTGTTTAAAAAATGGAATGACTTCAGTGAGATAACATTCTTTTGTGACTTCAAAACCCCTTTCCCCCTCAGTAATTCCCGTTGGTGTAATTCTCTTTTTACATGTTTTGTCAAACTCAGCAAACATTTGATACAGAACATACATGCTAATAAGAGTTTTACATTGAGTGGGAAGAGCTATCTGAACTAGGTTCATTGGTGTATTGGGAGGATACACCGTCGGGGTAGCAAACTTAAGAGGAGTGGTAGCCTTAAGTCGTTCAGCTTTCAGTTTTTCAACGTCTAAAGGCTAAAAAATCTGTTCTGGGGTTAACCTAGTTTGGGGCACGAAAACGGTCAGTCGGTTCTGTTCATAGTAGTTATGGGGCTTGATATTGACACATTTTTCAATGCTCTTGGGATCCTTCATTTTAATCTCAAGTCTTTTCCTATTTTCAGATTCAATTTCATCAATCTCTTCTGTATTACGCACATCAGGTGGGGCATGATTGGGCTTAAGCATCACATTAAAATCATATAAGGCAGGTTGAGAGGCACTAACGCTCCTAAGAAAATTAGTTTTAGGCACTCCTGTATCCTTATTACTATGTTCATCACGAAGCTTAATGTGCTTTTGTATCATTTGAGCAGTTTGAATGGTTTGGCCTTGTGTGTACAATTTGTTTTCAAGCTTGTTCTTTAAGGCCTTTAAGTTGGAAAAATCGTTTAAGAGCTTAGCTTCTTTACTTTGAAAATCTAACTTTAGTGCGGTGACACTATTTTGAATCTCCTGTTTTTGTTTAACAGTTTGATCGATTTGATTTTTGCAAAGATTTATTTCCATTCTTACTCTTCTCCTTTAAATTCCTTGTCCGAATATATGTACAATTTGCCCACATCCATTCTGCTCACGTTCGGGTTAACTCCAATTTTGACAGGGCCCGTTGTTCGACTACAATATTCACCTGATCTTTAAGAATATATTATCTAACTGGTTGATGCGTGATGCGTGGTTTTGTGACCTTACAACAGGTTTTACCTCTCGAGGGATCTCAAGAGGCTTACAACCCCACCAGGCAGTGTACCTGGCCGATGTAGTATAGGATAGTGGTAAGTACGGGGGATTGATCGTTCTCTCACAGAGAATAGTGTTTGTTAGGACAGAAAAACTACTCTAATAGGTCTAAGGGTGAAGGAAGATTCTTTTTGTATTTTTATATTTTTAGGAAAGCAAGTAAAATCTCGGTTTTGAAGGAGTGGGCGGAATTAGTTGCTAGTCAACTAACCCAAGATAACTACAATTGCAAGTAAAATAAAATAACTAAACTATTGTGGTTGTGAAAACTATATGGAGAAAAGTTGTGTTTAGTTAGACTTCATTACTCCCTAACTATCTTTTACCGGTTAATTGATATGTATGTTACTTGTGTGGATGAAGGGTGTATTCCTAATAACTCATGGAGTGACATATATATCTCTCCAATTCTATGAGCTCTTATCTCCTCCTATGCTATGTACGGCACAACCATAGGGATTGTAAACAGTGGCTCATGCGTTAAATACTACCTTAATAGCCTAGTATGCCTTGGCTACATGTTTCCCAAGACGTTCAAGCACGTTACCATAAAGGAGGTTGGCCAGTTTTCTTGAGCCTAACATTGATGGAACAATCATCCCAACAAACAACAACACATCAATTAACCAATAATTAATAGTTAGGTTTCATTAGATCTAAGCAAACACAAGAGAATTTAGCTACACATGTTAATTAAAAGACAAGCAAAAGAGATAATCAACCAACACATAGACATATTGATTGAATTAAAGTGAAGACTTATCTTTAATTAAGCATGAGGGTTCCAAGGGTTGGAAACCCTAAAAAGTACAGAATATTCGTCTAGGGTTTGGTGCCAAAAGTTCTCCATAAAGTTCCACACTTAATGAATGAAAAATAGAAAACTATATATATATTTTACATTCTGACGGCGTCAGGTTATAGGGGCTGACGCCGTCAGCTCGCCGCCATTAGGTTTCTCGGATGGCCTAGATCCACTTCTGACGCCGTCACTCTCTATTTCCTTCTGGGCCGTCACTTTTTAAATTATAACCTGACGGGCTACACCATATAACACCTGACGACGTCAGGTGTAAAAGTTCCAAATCTTTCTGGCACGTCATTTGAAAATTGGTTTTCACTCTTTTGTCAATGTATGCTGACGGCGTCACCTTGTGACTCTGACGCCGTCAGGTAGTAATTCCTGCTTCTTTTGAGACGTTGTCGTTTTCTTCACTTTTATGCTCCAAAAACGTCCAAATATGCATGTTTTCCAGAATTCCTCTCAAAAGTACCTAAAATGACAAAAGGAACGATTTAGGGCAATATTTGATCACATTTATATGAATTAGGGCTTAAATGACCCCCTAAAAGCGTAACACTTTTCGTCTCATCCGTGGTCAAGGTATCATCAGGTATAACAGCAGTGTATTCATCACATTCACAAATTTCATTATCAACAGAAGAGTCATCACTTGGTAAAGCTATCTCGACATTTTGTTTCAAATATTGCTCATATGGGACAACATTGCTATTACCCATATCAGCAGGATCTGAATAAATAATGTCAGTGTGTTTTACTTCGTTATGAATCCTTTGTTTGTGCATCACATTATCAACATGTGTATCGACAGATGCTCTACTAGGTTCATCAGATTCTTTATTGTTATCCATATGTTGTTGTTTTGAGGGAACATTATTGTTTTTCAAATCAACATCATCTGGCGTGACAATACTAGTTTGATGTACCTCATCGAGTATTGTTGGAATAGCACATGTTTCATATGTGTCATACAATTTGAGTACCTCAGAAATGATGGATGATTTGGAAGATCTCAATTGTTGTGGCGATGTGACTGTAGATGAAAGCTTGGCCATGAAGATGGTTTGTGCAGTAGGTTCATCATCAACATCAGAATCAAAGGCATCACAATCTTCAGCCTGGAAGATGTTTGGGTCGTTGAGAGCAAGATCATGGACTGGTTGATCATCCACATCAGCATCAAAGGAATTCCCTTCATCACCCGCAAGAAATAGCCGTTGTTCCTCATCCAACATAACTCCATTCTCTTGTGCCTGCATCAGCAACATCTTATCTTTGAAGTAGTCGGAGTTCTGAGGACGTTTTGGTTCAGTGCAGTTTCTTGCAATATGACCTAGCCCACCACAGTTATAGCACTTGACTTGTCTTCCTTGTCCTTGATTGGCATTACCCATCCTATTCTAAACATTTCCCCGGACATTTTGTCTTCCTTGAACCACAACACGCCCATCTTCCACAACAGCAAGATTACGTGGATTAGATGAGGTTCTGAGTTGATTGTTGGTTTGAGAAAGAGTGCTTCTGAAGTGTTGAACCATCAGTGAGACTTGGTTGGAGAGATTATCAATTCTCTTGTCCATGTAAGAATTCCCAGATTCTTGTGGATTAGTCTTGACACTTTCTGATTGCATGGAGGTTTGACCAAGAGAGGACTGATTCTATGTTGCTTGAGGAATGGTTGGATGATTGATTGAGTCAGCTGAGAATTGGTTAAGTCCCTGAGCACTGGAGATTAGAGCAAGGGGATCATTTGATGGATGAAACTTCTCTCTCAGCTGACGATCATACATGGCATGTTTCCCATGTTGTTGCAGATAAGCATAGAGTTGTTCATAGTTGGTGTTTCTGAGTCCTTTGTTTAACTTCACAGCTGTGACAAACCGATCCCATTCTGGTGACATGTTATTGACAAACTTTGAGTTGAGTTGGATGTTGGGCATTGTCATTCTGATCATTCTCATGTCATTCACAAGCTTGTGGAATCTGACATAGTAGTCATTGATGCTTTCACCGGGGTTCATCTTAAAGTGCTCGAATTCATCATACAATTGAGACTCACGATCTTCCTTTGTTAGTTCTGAACCAGCTAGCAACATTTTGACATTGTCCCAAACGGCTTTGGCCTCAGTGTTGAAGTTAATCAGTTTGTAGATGTCCTTTGGTAGCCCTTGTACCACAATGTTTGAAGCTCGAATGTCGGCATCATATCGTTTCTTTTCCACTTCATTCAGATCATTGTAAGTACGAGGTCTGTCAATTCCAAAGGTGACTGTCCCATCATCACCAGTGGAGATAACATCTCTGGTAGTACCCATTTGAAACGGCCCTTCATCAATTGATCTCAGAATGTTCTCCCCATTTTCTTTGCCTTGACAATACAAACGAATTCTTTGTGACCATGACTCATAGTCGGTCCTGTCGAGCATAGGAGGTCGAGTGTCGGACCCAGCAGCTTGAATATCATCAATTGATGTAACCGTGGTCATGATGACTATGTCTTAAACGGGATTTTACAACACACGTGACTTAAACCGAGAAATCGATTCTTTCCCGGGATTTTACTAAAGTCAACCAGGAAAACCGCTAAGATAAGCTAACCGCTGACAAAGTAACCGCTGACAAGTAACCGCTGAGAAAGAAAAACGCTAATAATGATAACCGCTAACAGGATAACCGCTAGTGTAGTAACCGCTGACTATTAAACCGCTGACAATGGAACCGCTAACAGAGTAACCGCTAGTATAGTAACCGCTGATTTCGAAAACCGCTGGAGAAACTAACCGCTGGAACACAAAGGACAGACTTAGCTAACCGCTGAAATAGTACAAAGCACAGCGTTATGTTCGCTGACAAAGTGTACAAACCACTGACGCTAACCGCTGTAAACCCAAACTAACCGCTGCCAAGAAAACTTTACCGAGGAGAAAACGGCTGCTAAGAAAAAGGTCCAAAATCACTCGTCCACTTCACAAACGTAAGATCTAGCCAAACCAACTGATAAACTAAATGAATCTAACCCCTCTAATCCAAGAAGTACAAGAGAAAACACCAGAAACTCCACGAACAAGATCAAATAAGAGTAAAACCTTCCTAAACTAGTAGAAACTAAAACAACCCATACACCAACCAAGTACCTATGATCCCTAGGATGTAACCATGGCTCTTGATACCAATTGTAGGATACTAAATAAACATATGACACGTATGGATCTTGTGTATGGATCGAATAGTGTAGAAAAGAAAGAAAAAAAAATCTAGAGAGAGAAAGTAGAGAGAGAAATAAGATGGAACCTTGAGAGAAAACCAAAAAAAAAAGAAAAATAGATTATGAGAGGTTCCACCCTCTCCAAGGATGGAGAGGGCTTTTATATGTACAAGGTTTTGTCAATTGGGCTGTGGATCGGGCTGACAGTGGGTAAAGACCCGACCTGACTCCACGAATACTAACTACTTCTAATCTACGTACTAATAACTATTATAAATACTACGAGCTAAACAATGCTTAATCGTATTTGGGGTGACCGAATCTTTTCTAAGTAAAATCGTATTCCTAACACGTTGCTAAACCAAGACTCGACTCAACTTAAGCTAATCACAATCTAGCAAAAACATAAAAGGAAACGGGATGGTAGTCCGTATGTTTTTCTCTTTCTTTTTCTAATTTTTTTTTTCGTTTTTCTTGANTTACACTCTTGCCCTACCATCCAAAATAATACATCATAGGGAATTTACATTCCCCTTACACTTGAAATTTTACATACTTTACATATAACTATTCTAATGACTCGAATTAAGATAATCAAAACACTTGGAGTACTTTAAAACATTTATGCACGTATGGGGGTAATAATTGACGTTCTTCCCCATTACTCCATAACACTAGTACTTTACCCATGAGTCCCAATCGTCCCAAAACAATATGTACAAGATATGACTCGACTTAGCAACCATGTAATTGATTAGACAATTAACAAAGGGTTTAACATATGTTGTAACAATAATGCACTAAAGATGAGTGCATACAAGGTAGGCTAAGGAGATTTGGGTGTACATTTGGGGGTGGATTATAAACAAATTCTTCCTTTAAGTAAAATGCTTAAAGTTAGAAATGAAAAAGATAGGCTCTGAGAGGTGTACTAGGGGTATCGTGTACTAAAAATGAGTACATCGCAAAGGTGTGGGAGAATACTTGACCAATGAAGTCAATGTAATTATATTACAGGCTTAAAACAAGGGTTATCCTAATGCCTCTTATCACGTAGTAAATCCTAACTACACGAATGTAGTCTCACTTGTGGTCTCGGGATGAATCACTAACGCAAGTTTTAGAATCTAAGTACTACCGGTACACTCACAAGCGTTAACAATGAATGCTTTTTCCTAAAGATCTAGGGGCGAACCTCACATATTTGGGGTGGAAATTTTTGAGTGGTATGGTTTTTTGTACTAGTCATATAACTCCTATCCATGAGACGCTTATTAAGACTAAAGTTTCTATAAGATAATCTTTAAGTCCAAACATATGGTGGTTTAGGGGGCGTTGGTTTTGCTAGAGAGAGAAAGAGATGAGAGTGGAACCTTTTAGAGAGAGAAACACAAGAGAATGATATTAGATTAAGTGAAAGGTCCAACCCCTTCCTTGCTAGGGAAGGGGTATTTATAGTTACACCATAAACGCCCTCCTGCAGGCTGTGGATCGGGTATACAGTGGGTAAAGACCCGTCCGTTCTCCACGGTGTTACTTAAACTAATCTACGAATTAACTAATAAGATAAATACTACGAGCTACATAATGCTAAACTATACTCGGGGTGACCGAGTCTTCTATATATAAAAAACGTATTCCTAACAATCTCCCCCTAAGGGAGGTCACCCCGGAAATTAAACATGGAATTCTAGCATCTAAATCTTTGTAGCTCGTAGCCTTTGATTCTTCATTGTCATGAACTTTGTGCTTTCAGCAGTGGACTCTAGATGACTTGTTCAGTGTGTCGGATGACCTTTGGCATTTCTTTGAGTTCATCATCCAAATGAGTATCTTCATGTCATCGTTGAGCAGTAACGTCTCCATGTGATTTGAACATCTTTGTGTTGGCATGCTCACACTTTTCAAGATCATGATCTTCTGCATCAGAGTTGTGGAAGCATAGTTGAAGCCCATTAAATGATCATGATTTCTTTAAATCTGATGTTGAAGTGTAAGCATGAGGTGATGGATCGGCATCTTTTCTGCAATCAGCAACAATCGCCAAATATTCCTGCATAAGACAGTTAGCAATAAAACGTTCGGTACTTACAGGTTCGCAATCAGAGATCGTCAACAGCATAGTGTGAAGACTCCTTCTAACCCTTGCCAAGGCCGTTCCCAAACCGGATACCCCCGAGAGGGCTTACAAGATCTACCTGAGTAGATCAACGATTGGGTGAGTCGCTGGAGATCACCCCACGACTGTAGACCGTTTTGAAACCGCCGTGATCACTAAGCGTAACCCACAATGAGTTACCGAAGCGACCTGCTTTCAGGGCTTTTTGATGTTGACCCTGGCAGGAGTTTCTACTCAATCACTGGGAAATACATATGTATATTCCCTCATAAGTGTTCTTGGCAGATTGCTAAGATCTGCAAAGAACTCAAAATATTACATCTGGTGTCCTTAATGTTGAACAACCAGTCTAGAAGGATTAAGTGTTCCTATGAGATCTTTTGATGCATCTCGTGGCTCTAGACTCAATATGTGCAATTTGGTTATCCTAATCGGAGACTAGGGAGAGGTCTCCTGCTTCAATATCAACCATCTCTAAGAGATGAGTTGATAGATTACACCGGTTCCCCGTGAGAATGAAACAAGTCCTTTTAAGAGAACTTGAGTGGCTAGAAGGTTAAGTGTAGTGCGTCACTGGGTCCATGACGTCTTGTCTTCAATACCGGTGTTACCTTAGTAACAACCAGTAGCATATGAATTGAACCCGGTTTCTGCCCTAAGGTTGAATAATGGAGGGCTATTTCTTTTCACCCTTTCTTATTTCATTTCTTTTTAATTCTTCAACCCCTTCTTTCCCTTTTCTCATTTATCTCCTTTTTTCATAATCATACCTAAGGACTTTCTAATATTATCTATTCGGTATTGTCCTTGGGTAGATCCCTCCGGCTCTGGCGGATCATAGGACGGTTTTCCTAATCTTAGCCACCTTATAACTTCATGACTATCCTATGTTGCCATCAACCAAATCATTGAAAATTCTCTCAAAGCGTTTATGATTAAGAAACACATTTTGCTAACACTTTGATAGTTTTATAATTTTCAAGTGCTCCCCCTTAACATGTGCTCATATGTTTTTTTCTAGAAATTTGCACATGTCGGGGTGAGTTGCACGTTTTGAATTGATCCACCTTAAGTGAACAAGACCCATTCGAGACACGTTTACATCACTAGTTGGACTAGCTTGAAATTATTACCCATCCTGATCAAGTTCACAAAAGGTTTCTCGAAACGGTACACACTACTTAGACAAGTCCTCTTCGAGACACGCTTACATCACTAGTTAGACCAGCTTGAAATTATTACCCGGCCAGGACAAGTCCTTTCGTTTAATGACATTATTGTTTCGTCAATTCATTTGAGTCAATTCTAAGTCACATGAGATACCCTCCATTTGTTCACCATTTAGCCACTTTGCTCCCCCTCAATATATGCATTGGTTTACCAAAGAGTTTAGCACATATGGGGGAACTTATATTCAAAGTCCAAAAAGACATCACATTTTATCAGATTTCATATTTAAATCACATTCTCTCCCCCGATCAAAAAATTTCAAATCATTTGAGATTTTGTGATCCCAATTGATTTAAATGAGTTTAAAAACATAGGAGAAAATGTGGTCAGATTTGAACATGTACTGATATTTGAGACACTTATTCACTGCTGCTGGTGCACAAAGTTTAGAAAGGTGCAGAAATTTTGATCAAATACGCTCCCCCTCAATTAATGACCCGTTTTCTATTTAAAGAGCTGTAGTCATTACATTGAGCGGCAAGTATTTGTGAAAATTTAAGTCCAATAGCCACCTTGTAAACCACAAAAACACTCTTGAAGAATCATAGATGAGAGAGATTTTGGGATGAAAGAAGACTTCTCTTTTTTTTCTAGAAATGATGCACTGAAACGTACATAATTTTGAGGAAACATGGATATAAAGTAATCCATGCTCGAGTGAACTTCACCCGGTAAGAAGAACAACCATCTTTTTGGCGACGTGTTTTCCCCATCTAGAGGTGCGGGTTGCTATCTGAAGTAATAGCAAGCTATTAAGACATGTTTTAACCATTTATTATAACTTCTGCTCGAGCTTCATTTAAAGTTCTGTGTGCCATTATTGAATGACATTTCTAGAACCGTAAATGTTATCGATAAACAGAAGACATGCCTAAAGAAGAACTATTTTTGGTATTTTTGTGTTTTTCAAATTTTTATGGTTTTTATTGGTTTTATATTTTTGTATTTTTCTTTTTGGTTTTATAAAATATATAGAAGGATATGTGAAGCAAATCCATTACTCCTCACTTTCTTCCTGAAGACTTTTGAGTGATTCTGGAGTAAGACTCTTCATTCCAAGACGCGGGAGAATGAATTGAAACCGTTCTCTCGGAAGTGCCTTAGTGAGAAATCAGCCAGCTAAAACTCTGTCCTCACGAAGAATAGTTCCACCACACCTTTGGAGAATCCCTTTGCTAGCAGAAACTTTGACAGTGTATCATACCATGCCCTAGGTGCCTGCTTTAGGCCATAGAGAGCCCATTTAGAAATGCAAATATCACCTCCATTTGATAGACCATCATGTTCTGACTTGCAACATTAGCGAGAAATATTCTGATGGATTCAATACAAACAACTGGAGCGAAAGATTCCTCAAAATCAATGCCTTCCTTTTGACGATATCCCTTAGCAACAAGCCTTGCCTTGTTTTCAGGACGTCATTTTGCTCATCAAGTTTCACTTTGAAGATCCACTTAAGAGATATAATCATTGCATAGTCCGGAGGTGGTATCAATTCCCATACTTCAAATCTATAGAACTCATGAATTTCTTAAGGCATATGTGGCAAGTTGCCTTGGTGTGGACCCCAGTCGAGAAGAATTTCCAATAACGTTCTCAATCGGATGATCATTGGTCCATTATCAGAGATGCTCATGTGGTTGAGAGTAGGGAACTGATGTAGCCGTGTTAAGATCTCCTGAAGAAGATTCCTTAGATGAAGATTCAGGAGCAAATATGTTTTCAAACGGAGCATCTTCAGGAGGAGCGAATGAATTTACTTCAAAAGAATTGTCGACTTCAGTGCCTTGATGTACTGACGGAGATTGAAGATTTAACGATGATGGTGAGTGACTTGCAGATTGAGCATCTTGATCAATTGAAGTAGACACTGATGGACCACTTGAGTTGTCCGGAACCGAAGCAGCGGCAACTGATGATGTTGTTGTATCATCAGTAGATGTCTCAAAGTGTTCATCAAACATTGGATCAAACAAGATCTTCAAATCCTCATCTGTAGGTTGTACATAAGGTGTTGCAGGAGTGGGATACTATACAAGACCTGAACAGATTGGTTCAGGAGACAAAAGTTAAGACGCGGGTCCTAAACTGAAGTGTACAGGAGCCGTTTGCTCAGTTAGCTCATAGAATATGACGTGAATGGTTTCCAAGATTTATCGGGTTCATTTGTTATAGATTTGGTATCCCTTATGATCTGAAGCATAACCAACGAAGAATCCAATAATGGCTTTAGCTTTTAACCTTTCCAGATCTTGACTGTCATTTGTAGGGTAGCATAAAGCACCAGACACACGAAGAGAGGACAGATCTGGTTGTCTGTTGTGTACCAGCTCGTATGGAGTTTTTGTTGTGGAGAGTATGTATCAAGGATCGGTTATGAGTGCAACTAGATGTAGCAATTGCTTCCGCCCAAAGAAACATCGGTGCCTTGGAAAATATTAGCAAGGTTCGTGCAGCTTCCACAAGAGTGCGATTTCATCCTTCAACAACGCCATACTGCTGAGGGGTGCGTGGAACACTTTTATGCTGAGTGATACCAATACTTTCATAGAATTGAGTGAGTTGTTTGTTAACAAACTCTGTTCCATTGTTTGTGCAGATGATTCTGACGGTTTTGTTGAGTCTCACTTGCAATTGTTTGATTAGTTTGATCATAACCCCTGGAGTTACATCCATGGTTCTTTAAAACTTTACCCATGTAAACCGAGAGTAGTAGTCAATGACAACTAGAACGTATTACTTCCCTTTTATACTCTACACACTCATTGGTCAGCATAGATCCATATGTAGGGTGTGAAGAACTTCCATGATGGTGTTGACAGTATTTGGTTCGTGGGTATGCTTCTTGCTTTTGCCCAGTTGACAATCCGAACAAAGATGATCTTTTTCGAACATTAATCTCGGTAGACCTTGTTCAAGATACTAGCGAGCATGATCATTGATGGTACCAAAGTTCAAGTCATTTACACTTCGGTGCCATAGCCACGATTTGTTCTTTGAGACCCAAGATATCAAGCAAATAGGAGAGGGCCGCATCATGTCTTCAATAGAGATGGTGTACAAGTTAGTGCCACGACTGCCTTTTAGAAGATCAACACCATCCAATTTTTCTGACAAAGCAAGTGTGTTTTCTAAAAGCCACTTCGAGATCGGAATCACAAAATTGACCAATCATAGAACAAATTGTGCCCAAGCCCTTCCACATTACATATCTTGAAAATTATACAGTCACCAAAGACATGATCTCCATAACCCATAATTACCCCAAAATGGTAGTTCCCGAATCTAACTGTCTCGATAATCTGATTCACGAAATTCTCGAGCCCTGAGCGATCCCCGATCATATGTTATGAGCAGCCTGAGTCCAAATGTCAAGGGATGATTTGTACGACCTGCATTTGAAAACAGACGAAAGAAGAGAATTTGGAGTGTAGGATCCCCAATTTAAGTTGGGTTCCAGTTGGTTAGTGCAAACAAATTTTGGAGCAACTGAGGCCTTAGGTGCATTTGTTTCAATGGCGGAAATTTCACTAGTAGATGCAATGGGCCTAGTTAAAGGACATTGAGTTTCTAAAGGGAAAAATCTACCAGTTGGCTTCCATTCCTTAATAGGCACTACTTTAGAGTTAGCTATCCTAGTTAAAGGGCACTGTTCTCCTAAAGTGAATTTCCTTCCAATGGGCTTCCATTGATAACGAACATTGGCAAATAGTTTTCATGTTGCTTTCCAAATTTGCTTAACTCGTTTAGCTCTCCAAACTTTCTTAACTGGGGTTTTGTTGGATGACTTCAAAAATTTCTCAATACATTTATCATGATTAGCCGAAATTAAGCATTCATTACATGTTTTGCAAAGTGAATTAGGGTTTAAATTATGATCCTTTTTGCTCAAATTCTACTTATTGTTCCTCATGTGGTCTTCTACTTTCATCTTAGGAACACTTTTAGCTGGAGAAGTCATATCATTCTTTATATTTTTCATAGGTTTTGACTCTCTAGCTTTAGTGTCATAATTAATTCCTATAGAAGGACTGATGGGAAACTTAGTCTTTTTCACTTCCAGTTGCTAAACATGTTTTGATGTGTTGGGATCTGAAGTTTCCAAGGGTGCCTCAAAGGTTACATGCTTGTTCTTAGTCATTGAGGATGATGCAGTGAGCCTATCTTGCTTGTTGTCTATTTTAGGACGTGTGCCAATGGCATATTCTAAGAGTTCCTGAGATCGTTTAGTGAGGAAGCAGGCATCTAGAATAGCACTATCCTGTGGTTTCACTTTCCTATCCTCTTCTACAATCTCACGAAGCATGTCAAGACTATCCTTAAGGTACGAGATATAAGCATAGTGAGCCGACCTATTGTTCCTAAGAGGAAACGGAATATACACAACATCAATTGCATACTTCTTACAAGCAGAAACCTTTTGAACAACATTATCACAAGTGATGATTGGCATTTTCCCTTTCACCTGAGTCTTTAGATTCTCAATCTCTTTGAGCAAAGAAGTTATCTTTTCATTGTTTTTATCACGTGTGATCTTAATCAAATCAAATAACTCTTTGTAATGTCGTTTGACTTTTGAATTTTCAGCTCGAAAACAATCATTTTCATATTGCAGTTTGTTGATGATGTCTTGAAAGTGAAAATTCTGAGAATCTAGAGACTGTGGTTTATGGGTGTCAGTCACATCACTCTTATTAGACTTTAATTGGGCAATTTGAACCCTCAGTTTCCGAATCATGTTAGTGTGAGCTTGAATCTTTTCATCACGTTTGGCTAATTCAAAATATGCATCAAATTTAGGAGCATCCGAAGATGTCTTGGCATTTGAGGTTTTAATTCTTTCTTCTAAATGTTGACACTTTAATTGCAGATTAAGATTATCAACCTCTAGTTTTGACAAATGCCTGACCATGTTATCATGGTCATCATTTTGAATTTTCTCATGCAATTTTAAATTCTCCCCCTCAAGCTCAACAACACGATTCTGGAAAACATTCAATGCAATAGACATCTCATGAAATTGACAAGCAGATAAAGCAGAATCAGTAGCAGTATAAAATACATCTTGTGCAAGACATCTAGCAATCAAATTCTCATTCGTGATGAGAATTATTTTCTTTTCAATTTCACAGCATTTAAGATCAATTGCAATTTGTTTTCCCTCGTTTTCCATATTTTTAAACACTTCTTTCATTTCTTTCAATTCATTTTCAAGGGTTTTTTTGCATACCTTCAAAGTGTTCTTTGATGAGTTTAAAAAATGGCATAACCTCAGTTAAATAGAACTCTTTTGTTTGTTCAAATCCCCTTTCCCCTTCAGTAATCCCCGTTGGTGTAATTCTCTTCTTACATGTTTTATCAAAATCGGCAAACATTTGACAAAGAATGTAGATATTGATAAGAGTATTACATTTTGTGGGAAGAGTTAAAGGCACTAAATGCATTGGTGTATTGGGAGGGTACACCGTTGCAGGAGCAATTTTCCTAAGGGGTTGATTTTTTTCATTAAGTGCTTCGGCTTTTCTCTTTTCCATGTCTAAAGACCAAAATATTTGCTCTGGGGTCAGTTTAGTTTGAGGTACAAAAACAGTTAACATGTTCTCCTAATAATAATCATGAGGTTTGATTAAAACACGCTTTTCAATGCACTTGGGATCCTTCATTTTTTCAGCTAATCTCTCTCTATTAATAACTTCAATCTCATTGGTCTCATCAAATGACGTCACATCAGGAGGGGCATGACCAGGCTTAAGCATAACATTTGCGTCATATAATGCAGGTTGGGCAACTCTAACGCTTCTAAGGCAATCAGAATTGGGTTCACCTACATCTTTTTCACTGTTTTCATCACACAACCTTTTATGCTTTTGAATCATTTGAGCAGTTTGAATGGTTTGGCCTTGCGTGTACAACTTGTTTTCGAGCTTATTCTTCAACGTTTTAAGTCTGGAAAAATCATTTAAGAGTTTTGTTTTTTCTTCCTGAAAATCAAGTTTTAGTGTAACTACACTTTTCTGTATCTCCTGTTTTTGTTTAACAGTTTGATCAAGTTGATTTTGTAAAGAATATAACTCCTTTTTCAATGTTTCTTCCCTTAAATTACGTTCTGTTATGTACGTACGCATTTGCCAATCCATTTTCTGTTCACGTTCGGTTAGCTCAAATTTTGCACGTTGTTCATATATGGTCACATGTTCCTTAAGGATGTTAAGTCTAGTGGTTAGAGTGTCATCAGGGATATAAGCAGTGTTCTCAAGCAACTCACAAGCATTTTTTATAACAGAAGATGCACTACTAAGTACAACAGACACTTCGTTGTGTTTCACATATTGTTCATATGGGATAACATCGCTATTTCCCATACTAGCAGTATCTGACCTAACAACGCTTGTCTGTTGTACTTTGTTTGGATTCTTATATTTATCGACCATGTTATCCAATTTGAGTACCTTAGCACTTGACACCTGTTCTTTCACCGGTCTGATATATGCATCCACATCATGTGTAACAAGAGTTATTGAACTGTTGGTAGTGTCAAGCTTATCAGTCTCTGATCCTCTGCCTTCAGTGACAACTGACCCAACATCCGATGCTTTACCCGAATCCACAACACTATCAATTGATTGCACTCGACATGCCTTCATCTTGCCTTCATTCTTAAGTTTGTGCTGTGCTCTTTCCTCAAGGTACTCCTTAACGTTACCCATGAGTTGGAGTAGTGTGACTCTGAATACGTCAACTTCGATTCCCGTATAAGTAGCAAAGCACTTCTTCGTCATTTGACTCTCATGATCATACTATTCAGTGAATCGCGAATTAATGAACGCTTGGAGCTGGTTGTTGATCACACAGAATGCATCCATAGATCTACCTTCAGAAAATTCACCTTTGTCTAGTTGTTGTTGAAGTTGATCTAAGTATAGGATCATTTTGACTGTGAAGGTCTCAACATCTTGATCAAAGAGTGTTGCGAATGCACGTTTGTATCCTCCCAAGTATCCAGGTTGTTCAAAGAGAACCTTGAGATGTGAGTGAAGTAGTCGAAAACATTCTATGCAACTTTCTTTTGCATTGTCAGGTAATTTCAGTGGCAGATGAAACTCTTTCTCTTGAGAGTTCGAGTATGAAGATTCCATTGCAGCGTTATCAGACTCAAACACATTTATTTGTTGTGAAGGATTGGAAGTATTATGTTCATCGACCATGTCATATAATTTGAGTATCTCAGGTATGCTTGAATCTGAAGTAGTAGACATGATGTAAACGTGCACGGGATTTTACAAGTCTATGACTTAAACCGAGAAATAGAATCTTTCGCGGGATTTTACAAAGTCAAGAAGAAACCCTGAAATGATACTGAGTACTATGGTGATTGAGTGTGAGATTATAAACTTTTCAAGGTACAGTAAGTTATCTAAGTCAAGTCACAACGATTCAAATCACACCAAGTCAAATCACAATTAGTCAAATTGCAGGAATCACCTTGCAACGTCAGATTGTAATTGGACAAGTTGCAGCAACTCAAATTTCAACAAATCTCAAATCTCGCAGCGTATTGTGAACTCACAACAACTTAATCACCTAGCAGTGAGTTATCAACCAGCAGTGTGATTTGGTTTGGTTGATGCAAGTTGCAATGGTGAAATTATGGTCTGAAAACTTAAAACCTCAATAACTTCACTCCAGAGGTGATTTGGGCCTCGAAAAATTTGTTTCACGATTTCGTGTGTGAAACCTCACAATATTCAGCCTGTTCCGGTCGTTTTGACAGGTATTTCGCTGAAAACGGAGTTACGGTTCAAAAGTTATGGCCGTTTGAAGTTTTGACGTAAAAAGTCAACTTTGGTCAAACTGCAACTTTAGCAAAACACTAAACACCACCAAATCACAAGCTTGAGCTAACCGCTAGATGGAGCTAATCGCTGAAACAGAGGTAATCGCTGAAAAAGGTAATCGCTGAAACAAGATAACCGCTGATATAAGGTAACCACTTGAAGGAGGTAACCGCTGGAAGGAGGTAACCACTGGAATGAGGTAACCGCTGGAAGGAGGTAACCGCTGGAAAGAGGTAACCGCTGGAAGGAGGTAACCGCTGAACTAGGTAACCACTGAAGAGCTAACCGCTAGACACTAACCGCCAAAACCGTCCCTTTCTAGCGTTTTTGTCTTTTTGTCTATAAATAGCAAAGTGAGCTAACCGCTAGAGGTAACCATTGCTTTACTCGAGCTAACCTCTACCAAGAACACTCAACAGGAGAGGTAACCGCTATCAAGAAATTCAACCAAAAATCACTCAAGCTCCAAAATAACAAAAGATATGACCTAACCAACTGAGAAACTAAGTAGTTCTAACAACACTAGTCACAAAAGTACGTCCAAAACACAACATATAACACTAATAGGATCAAACCAAGATGTTTTCTAAAGAAACTAATCTAACTAACCAAAACCCACAAAAACCACACCAAATCCGAATATCCAAGGCCCTAAGATGAAAGATACCAATTGTAAGATAATCTTTAAGTCACAAACATGTATACAAGGTGGTTTAGGGGGCGTTGGTTTTGCTAGAGAGAGAAAGAGATGAGAGTGGAACCTTTTAGAGAGAGAAACACAAGAGAATGATATTAGATTAAGTGAAAGGTCCAACCCCTTCCTTGCTAGGGAAGGGGTATTTATAGTTACAACATAAACGCCCTCCTGCAGGCTGTGGATCGGGTATACAATGGGTAAAGACCCGTCCGTCCTCCACGGTGTTACTTAAACTAATCTACGAATTAACTAATAAGATAAATACTACGAGCTACATAATGCTAAACTATACTCGGGGTGACCGAGTCTTCTATATATAAAAAACGTATTCTTAACAGTTTCACTCCTATATGTTGCAAAAAAATTTAAATTTGGTGCTAAAATTACCCTAACAAATATTTCTCTCAGTTTTATTACACATCTACTATTAAACAAAACAAAAATCAAGTGCAACTGTAATCTCTAAGGAATCTTCATTTCCCCCCCCCCCCTAACACTTAAGCCGAACATTGTCCCAAATGTTCAATTTAAAAGATGTAAACGAAAAGAAAATGAAAGAATAAAAAAAATACTCCCCTGATTTGTTCGGTGTGGATGATGTAGTAACATGGTTAAATCCTCCTCCAAGAAAATGTGAAAACTCCAAGGTTAAAGCAGCACCAAAAGCTTGATGTGTTGCATGTACATCTTCTTGTCCAATATAACCTGTTAATNAATGTTCAATTTAAAAGATGTAAACGAAAAGAAAATGAAAGAATAAAAAAAATACTCCCCTGATTTGTTCGGTGTGGATGATGTAGTAACATGGTTAAATCCTCCTCCAAGAAAATGTGAAAACTCCAAGGTTAAAGCAGCACCAAAAGCTTGATGTGTTGCATGTACATCTTCTTGTCCAATATAACCTGTTAATCCTAAAAAAACAATCACGAAAAACCTTGCATAAAATCGGCGATAAATTCTACATAATAGAAAATCCTAGAAAGCAAGTAAAGATATAATGCTTGTGGAATGAATATTTGTAGATTCCTGGAGTTTAAAAGTTAAAGATTTTACGAAACTTTACAATTCCGGCAGAAAAACAAAACTCGCAAAATTTTCAGAAAATTTACACCTGACATTGTCAGGTTGTAATGCCTTACACCGTCAGAATTGATCTGACAGAAATTTATATTTTGTTTTCGGAAAATTTCTAGAAAAACCTATGCCTTAATTCCTGGAATTCCTGCAAAATATTCATTATGACTCGATACAAGCATTTGACTTAAACAAGTACTAATATGTATGCTGATTTAATATTGTTATTGTTCATGTTCAATTCGTTCTTTTAAAACAAATTTAGATTTCCCTTACACTTATCTTTTGCAAAATACCTTTATATGTATTTAAGACGAAGTTAAAAACAAAATAAAGCATTTTCACAAAATGTTTGAAACATGAACCATAAACAATATAAATAAAACATATATACGGAAGCAAATAAAAACAAACAAACAAATAAATAAAGCTTGGGTTGCCTCCCAAGAAGCGCTTTTCTTTATTAACGATTCTTGTAGCTAGACTCAAAGTCATGCTCTATTACGTGACTCCATCACGTAAGATGACGTATCCGTTAATAGGATTTACATCATCTTTGTGGTAAAGTTTCAGCCGTTGAGAATCCACGGTCATCTTTTTGCCTCCGCTATCAACCAAGACTGCAGCCCCGTATCTCCTCTAATGAATCCAAAAAGGCTCCTATCTCGTTGACTGCATTCAACCTCTGCTTCTTCAGATCCCTTACTCTTACTCATTCCTCCTTTCTTTCCTAATTCTTGGTAATTCTTAATCCTAGCTTCCCATGCAAGGATTGTCTCATGAACATGGTTGTTATAAGTGTTAGAGCTGGTTGGAGGTTTCTTTCGCACCATACAATTTCTCATACCAAACGGGGTCATATGGAAGTGAACCCTTCTTGGTCCTGGCTTGAGTTCAATTATTCCCGTCTCATACCTGATGGTTGCCCGTGCTGTAGCAAGAAATGGTGCCCCCAGGATTATTGGTATATAGTTACCTTCTCTATCATCAATAATCATGAAGTCAACAGGATACAAAAATCCTGCTACATTGACTAACACATCTTCTACAATCCTTAAAGGATACACGTAAGAATGGTTCGCTAGAGAAAGCTTAATGCGGGTGGTGGTCGGTGTCTTACTGGTTAATTGAGTATAAATGGACAGGGGCAATATGTTCACTTCTGACCCTTGATCGGCCAAAGTTTCTAGATATTTGAAATCTCCTATGCCACATGGTATCTCGAAAGTTCCGCAGACCACTTGTTTCTTATTGATTTTCTGCGTAAGGATACTTCTACATAATGGGCTTATGCTTAATGTATCTTTAGCAACCCACTAACTTCCCTACTAGCTTCCCATAGGTTAGCAAAGCCTTACTAACTTAACTTAGGCCCTCACTAAGCATTATCTAGGTTAGATATGCCTATAGCTATTTTCCGAGTGAAATTTTTGCTTTACTATATCTTTATGACCTAACTAACCTTTAGACAAGCTCACGTATCCACCTATGCCAACCACCACTATGTTTACTTGATGTAAACATCCCGGTATGTCAAGTCTAGGTTACAAACACATTTTCACTAAGTAAACTATCACTCTAGTACACTATACTTAACAGAAAACCCTAATTGCACCTATGTGTTTACGGTTATCTTTAAAACCCTAATTGCTTACCTGAACTAGCTTGAAAGTGTTCAAGGCTTAGGTATGAGTTACATTAGCAACTATAGGATATCTTAGACTCACTAGACCCTAGTACAACTCCCTAGAACTTAGGTACAAGTCCCCTAAGCACAAAACCCTAACTAGGTCATAACTTCCCGGAACTAGGTCTAAACTTTCCCAAATCTTTACCATAAGCTACCACCACTTAGTATAAGCTTCTTAGGACTTAACCTTAGTCACTAAACACTCATATGACCCTAATCTAGGCACTAAACCCTAGGCAAAACCCTAAACTCTCACTAGGCAAAACTAGGTTAAAACTAAACCTAACACCTAAACTAAGCTACCTTAGCACCTCAAATCTTACAACTAAGCACCCTAGCACCTCCCCTAGACCAAGCACACACCCTAGCACCTCCCTAAGTTGCTTACAAGTAGGTGCATCACCTACTTGTATGCAATATAGGCCGCGGCACAATATGAACCACAAACACATTCCTACAGGCCCCTAGCTACTTTTAGCTCTTCCTAGTCATCCCTTAGACCCTCCACAACGTCCCCTAGCTGCCATGAGTCAACCCCCCCCCCCCTCGACACCTAGCAACCCATTTTGACACCTATACAACTCGTTACCCTATAAATAGCAACCAAAACCTTACCATTTCACTTCACACCTCCCCTCTCTTCTTTACCTCACCTATTCTGTAGTACTAAGTCCCTAAGACCCTTAGAAGTCGAGTAGCAAAGCCTTAGTACTAGTCGAGTTCCATTTCTAGTCGAAAACCCTAGTTTTCCTACATTAAGCCTCCCACGACCTAGGTAAGCCTCAACTTTGATTCTAATAGCCTTAGTACTGATATAGGACTCCTAGGATATGCCTTGGAACTTTTAGATAAGCCTTGGTCATTTTCATTTAGAAGTTTTCATTTTAAAACCCTAATTATAGGTAATTATGTGTTTTTGTGCTAAATTAACTTATTATGTGCTATAAACTGATTTAGGAGACTTAGTTAAGTATATATTAACTAAAAATAAGCTAGAAAACTCTTTTGTTTCATAAAAATATAATTTATTTCATAAAAGGACTAGTTTTGCAAATGTTTTCATGCATAAGGGTATATATGGTAACTTTCTGAAATATGAAGTCCAGGGACTTTTTTTGTCATTTCTTAGAAGTTATAAGTATAAGGACTCTTTTTGCAAAGTTCTAAAACCCTAGGATAGAAAGTAAAATAAGATATAAACTTAAAAGGACTAGTTTTGTAAATATTATTAAGTTAAGGGTATAAAGGGTAAATATTGAAAGTTAGTGTAGTATAAGGACTATTTATGTCATTTCTCTAAAATATATAAGTATAGGGACTAATTGTGCAAAAGTTAGAAAGTTATATGCTTAATTGTTATAAGTTTATAATTATAGGGTAGAAAGTATAAATATGCAAACTTGAAGGGTATAAACGGACTATTTTCATATAAGTGAAAAACCTATTTTAAGTTAGAAGCATAACACAATACTATGGAGCTTCATGTGAGGGGTATCATGTGGATATTTCGTTTTAACAAGTTTGCTGGGTTTACGATTTAAAGTGCCCTGGCTCCTCAAACGATTATTGCATGACCTCTGAATTATGATGGCCCGAACGGTGTTATGTTATAACTAAACCTAATAACGACATAACTCAATAATAGGGAACTTCGTGTGAGGAGTTATATACTTCTGAATTATGATGGCCCGAATGGTATTATGTTGATAGCATAATACAATAGTAGGGAGCTTCATGTGAGGAGTTATACTTCTGGATTTCGATGGCCCGAACAGTGTTATGTTATATATAAAAACCTTAAGAGTGATTAGTCAAGAAAACCTAAACTAAGACTTGACATACACACACACCTACACTACCCCCAGGATACGTGAGTGAGCTGTCTAAACCCCTACCCTACTTTCCTTAGGCCCAGGTGAGTTTTCATAGCCTCACTTTTAAATGCTTTACAACCCTATGAGAGGGATACATGCTTTAAACCGAATACAAGTCTTTTTCTTTGGTTGTTGCATGAGTAAACTATCTGCCATCATTACATAACCAATTTCATGAATCTAATCACTTGTGATATTTTACACAAGTGAACGCGAATATAGTTGATAGATCTATTGGAGTTTGACAACTCCCGTTGGTTTGCCTGTGTCTTGGGCACCAATAAGTACTATATTTGAACCCTCTCTAGAGGATTAACTTTGGCAAGTTATCCTTCCCGTCCCCTCATGGTTGGTCTGCAGACCCCATGACCCGGACTGTTAACGTGTGGTTCATGAGCTTAGTGCAATAGACCCGCTATCTCTAAAACTTTTCCACACATAGGGTTTCTGCAGAACTCTGTGGAGCTTGTATTCACACTCACTACCTACTTAAACCTATGACTCTCACTCAACCTTGGTGTTGACTCTTTAAGCATGTTATCCTAGGTATATGAGCACTTTAGGAACCCTGGCACGGAGCGGCACTGGACATGAGGACGTCCAGAATAGTTATCATTCATCTTTTGACTTTAAAACGTATCTTAGGGACTTCTCTTTTGGTAAAAGTATATCTTTTACTATAAAAACTCTGATGAATAAATGAATGATAACACCTTTTTTCAAAAACATCTCTTTTCGAGTCGTTTTCTATTATCTTGTCTTTGTTTCCATGAAGTAATACCCCAGACCTAATATCAGCTGCGGTCTATGAAAAATGGGGGTGTTACAGATTGGTACCAGAGCCTTGGTTATAGAGAACAAAAGGATTTTCCTAAACTATAACCACTTTTTCTAAAAAGTCCTCCGTGCCACTAGAATCCCCGAACTTGCCTTTAGACTCCCGACTTGCCTTTAGGTTAAGATTCCTGACTTGCCTTTAGGTTAGACTCACTATTGCATCCTCTAACTTGCCTTTAGGTTAGACTCCCCGAATTGCCTTTAAGATAGATTCCCCACTATCATTATTGCCTCTAGGATATAATATAGGTTAGAGATATGCTAAGATACCCGGGAAGGTATTACAGTTAGTTATGACTTCCTTTAACATTCCTATCATCGTGTTGGATACCGATGATGAGGATACTTCATCGGATAGTTATGAGTATACCCCGGCTACCCCTACTCACTCATCCTCTGGTTCTAATTCTCCGGAAGAATTAGCCCAGAACATCTTAGTTGCCTTAGCTTTAGAACCCTCCCCGAATGATCCCTATATGCAAGCATATAATGGTTATATGCAAGCATATGGTGGTGATATTCCTACCATACCTACTTTAACCCCTACTCCCTCCATACCCCACGTTAATAGTCAAGGTTGCTATGTTCCCGAAGTAGTTTTCGCTCTTAGAAAAACCCGTATTACGCACTCTAAGATTCCCATACTTGAGGTTAGAAATAATTCTAAGATGCCTTTAGGTAAACATGAGAATAGACATATGATACTTTGAATAGGCTATCTCTAAGAAATCATTGAGGAAATAGAAAAATAAGATTAGAAATCTTCGAGGTTTTTATAGGCTAGAGACCAAACTAGAGAAACTTAGGAAGTCTTTTAGAAACTTTGACATTTATTACCTTGCCTCCCAACTCACAACAATGTTTACTCTTACACCGGAGCTTGGTTTTGGGTCAAACCCAGAGGCGGAGGCACATGCAAGTGGGAGGGGGGCCTCAACTATTAGCCCATTAATCTTAATATGTACTGTAAACTTTGTTTTTGGGCCTTTCGTTTTAGTGCCCTCAACCAAATTTATATATCCAACTTAAAAGCCTTCTAGCATAATGAACCAACTTTACTTTGAAAGGAAAAAAAATACAAGAATCGTAGTAGTTAGTAAGTACAATGACTAATACGTTAGATTTTTAATTCCGAATTTAACGCAATACAACATGTTTTCTTTGTTGTTGTTTTCAAAAGGGCAAATTACCTGAAAATGTATGCAACTTGTCACTTTTTCTCATTGTATGTAGCTTTCTTTTTTTTTTCC
>LBNU01030474.1:248624-261478 GCA_014162995.1 Artemisia annua
AAAATGTAGCACAAACCGGCACGCAAAACTGAAAAAACGGACGAAAACGCGAAAAAACGGACAAAAACACGAAAAACCGGACGAAAACATAAAAAAACTGACGAAGACGTAAAAAAACCGACGAAAACGTAAAAAAACCGAGGAACCGTGAAAAAAAGACAAAAACGTAAAAATGTCTGTATAAAAAACGTGTGTATAAAAACGTATATAAAAATGTCTGTATAAAGACGTGTGTATAAAAACGTGTATAAAAATGTGTGTATAAAAGCGTGTATAAAAATGTGTGCAAAAACATGTAAAAAACGTAAATAAATTTTAAAAATAATAAAAGACATCTAACTTGTTACTTTTTGTCATTGTATGTAGCCATGATAAACGATCGTTACTCTAAAGAACTAACGGTGCAATGATAAACCTAACGACCGTTAGGTTAACCTGCTCTAGCAGGTGAATCAAGTCACCGCTACACACAATGGACGAATTTTGCAAGTTTAGTGACACATTGGGAAAAAAAAGAGAAAGCTACATAAAATAAGAAAAAGTGGCAAGTTGCATACATTTTCAGGTAATTTGCCCTTTTCAAAAATATAAGTTGGTTTTTTGTTATAGTTTGGTCGGTTTGTAATGTTTTTTTTTTTGGTTGTTTCTTCGGTGAACGACTTTTGTAAAGGCATTATTTTTTTGCTCCTTGTGCACGAATTTCCTGGTTCCGCCCTTGATCAAACCCATGACGAGGCTAACGCGTTTCTTTTATTTGTGTCAGGTGCTCGAAGTACGTTACTGGCCACGTCCTAAGGAACCCGTGGAGCAGTTAATTACCTCTACAAAAAGCAATCTTTATGTTGAATAAGGTACAGATTATTTCCTTGGATGGTTTAGAAAAATAATGTATTATGATGCCTATCACCAATTTCTTAGACCTTTTTGTCGCATAGACTTTTGGCCTGATATGAGTAAAATACTCTTTGATATTGCCACCCAAACCCAAAAAAATGCTGGGTAGGCCTAGGAAGAAAAGGATAAGATCAAAGCATGAAGGGTGCAGTCAAAGTAGGGTGTCAAGAGTGGGTGCACCAATGGCATGTCAAATATGCAAGCAAGTTGGTCAAAACAAATCAACTTGTAAAGAAAAACCTGAGCTGCAACTTGTTAAAATTAAAACTAAAAAAAGGGTGGTAGACCAACTAACCCAAGACCATGAACGTATTAGCTACCTTTAGCCAAACCAGTGATAACATTTGCTTCAGAGAAAACAGGACAGAAACAGGGGAAGGTCTGCTTTAACTTTCAGAAAACAAAATTTTAGATTAGCAGAAGCCTCTGTTTAAACTTTCAGAAACACACGGGATTGGTAAATAGATCTACAAGAGTTTTAGCTAAGAACACTTCCCATTTACATACAAATACATAAAAATGTCTAACAACAACGTTAATTGTATGCAATTGGAACAATAAACAAACAAGTCAAGATAAAGCAAAGATCTTGAACGAAATAAAAAAAGGAAAAAATCTTCCGGCTAGTAACAACACTAAACGTTTATTGGCTTTATAAGAAATAAGAACACAAAATCAGCCGCATTACACATTACAAAAATTTTAATAAATAGCCATGGTAGAATATCTTCTTTCTACTTAAATTTAGAACACAATACAAGATCGCATGTCAGAACTTTGGGTTTAGATTGTAAAGCATACGTTTCTTAGGCTTAAAGATATACCGGGAACTATAAATTGAGCGATACACATCCACCAGAAGAGGATACTGAAGTTTAGCATATAAAATGACGGGCACAGCAGCAACGACACAAATAACGATTGGTACCCAGATCAGTTTGTTATGATAAAGCACGAAGAAGCTAAAACTGAAAGCGATCATCATGGTCATTATAGAAAGGAAAAGTGTTGCTAGACCTATCATCAGTTTTTGGGGCAATGATTCTAAGAAATCTTGTTCAGCATAACGAGATGTTAAAATTGATAGGAACATGAGGATTGAAGCTGCAGAGAAGATTAAAGAAATAGCATCTGATATGACAAATGCAATGAAGATTTCTTTTCGCACAAACATAGGAAAGCCACTGTTTTGATTGTAGCCACCTGGAATCGAAAAAGCTACTCCAAATACTATTGTCGCTATAAGAGCAGCAACCACCATGCATTGATTAGCCGTACCTTTCATCCAATCCTCTCCTTTGGAAACTAGGTCTTTATGGCTCTCAGTGAATAACTCACGCGGTGTTTGGCCAGCTGCATTCTTCCTTTCTCTATAAGACGGAGGGATCATAGCCTCTACTTCCTACGAAACACATCAAATTATAAATTTCTTTTATCTCGTAAAACCCTCAAGTTATAATGTTCGTTTTTGGGATAAAAAGATAATACATCGATCAATCTAGTAGCTTGGAGGAAGAGGCTTACCTCAAACCATATTAATTCTCGTTGCATTTGAAATGTGACTCCCGACACATCCTCAAGTCGTGTTTTCTCTGCCCTTTTCCCAACCAAGTGTAACAAATTATTTCCTTTTGGGTCTCTTAGAACAGTTATCATATCCTTCATTGAGCCAATCTCATACAATAGATTATAGATGCTCTCATGACGACAAGAGACAGCAATGTGAAATATACTCTGGTTATTATCATTTACCTTCCATATAAGATCGGGATATTGACGAATAAGCTCCACCACAAATTTTGTGTTGCCCATTTCTGCAGCAACAAATAGTACACGGGAAGAGTATGTTCGCTTTCCATCTTTTGTAATCACGTTTCCTTTTTCATCTTTTATCGGTGGGTCAATGGGGCCTCTTAGTAGCTTATCAATCTCAACCTTTGGCATTAACATTATATTTTTCCAAATTATTTTCAGCAGCTGCATAGCTTCAGTTTCCTTTTCTTTCACATGTACTCCCAAAACTAAATAACAATAACAAAGAGAAAACAAAATAGATTAAACAGCATTCCATGTATTCCATTGATTATAGATGTTTGAGGACTATTTAAAAGAAAATGTGAGAAACTTTAATATCCTGTGTCATAAATAAATGAAAAGATATTAATTAAGGAGTTGAGAGCTCACTCGAGTTTATGAATCTCCAGATAAGATGCGGTTCTTTATCGTTAAAAGCATAAGGTTTTCGAGCCAAAACTCCAAGTACGCCCTCAGCTTGTGCCAGTTCTGGGCGGTCTTTCAATATTTTTAGTGTGATATCTACAAAAGAAATGATAAATTGATAATCATTTGGTGTGGTGAAAATTTTATGACAATAGCTACAAAATAGCTCTTCAAGTAATCTACTGAGTATGAGCAGATTCAGGATCTTAATTAGGACAGTAAATATAAATAGTAGATGAATGCATAACAGAATAAGGTACTTATATTGCATATTTTGCATATTAAAGGCAAATAATGTTTTATCAAGTAAGATATCCTCTTACCTTACTGTTCAAAATAAATATTAAGGCATCGATCTCAAATTTGCTACCTATTGAATTACTCACCAAAGAGATCAGCCTCAATGCATTTCAGTACCACCCAACCCCTATTCTGTTGATTCCAACCATCATCTGCCATTTTATTGGAATTATCATACAGATATTCCACGGTGCCACGATTACCAAATAAAGCCGCCATGTACAGTGGCATCATTTCATTGCTACCCGGAATCGTCAGCAGGCTTTTGTTCTTATTCACCATGATTTCAGCCATTCTGGTGTTCCCAGCCGCAGCTGCTAAACAAAGGGCAGTGTTACCACTTTTATTTTGAAGCTCCAGGTCCTCCTTTTCCATTAATCCCACAAGAGCTTCGACGAATTTAATGTTATGGGCTGAAGCTGCTATGTGAAGTGCAGTTTCACGATTTTCAGTAATGCTATATCGTACCAGCTCTTTTCGTTCAGTAAGGATGAGACTAGCAGCTTCCCAATCTCCATTAATTGAAGCGTCATATAGAGGAACACATATATTGATGTAGTCTTTTCTATCTTCAAAATAATTCCAAAATTAAGTGAATATGCTCCAAGCATCCAAGAAAAATAAAAATCTTGCACAAAGTAAATAGTGAGAGAAATATGACTAATAATAATGCAACTTACTAGCAAGTAGATCACCACAAGGAAGATTAAGTTTTGGTGCTCGTTGTATGAAAGTTGGTGCTTGAGTTAGTCGTGGTGGTAGCTGTGGCGGTGTTGGTGGTGGCGGATTATTTGTAGCTTGTTGTGGTGCTTGCTGGCTATTCGAAATGGAAGGTCCATTATTTTGCCTTACAGCATTAGGCTCACTTGATGATGCCAAACTAGTCGTTGCACTCATTTTTCTTTCTTTTCGTACAATCCTGCTCGACCATATATATATAGCATTAAATATTTAATAGATATCATGTCATCATGATCATATGAACCGAATTTACATACCTGATATTGTGAGTGCCTTCTTTATTGAATAAAATACATATATGGAATGAAACTGTTATCTTTGACTTTGTATTCTTTGACTTTGTATTCTATTTTTGAGTTAATTACATAAATCGTCCATGTGGTGCACATACTTTTTTAACTTTCACCCAAAAACTTCAAAAAAATACACTTGTCTCGTACTTGACACTTTGTAATAGAACAAGTCCTTTATCTGTTAGTTCGTTAGATATTTTTCGTTAACTCCCTAATCTAATCTAAGGGTATTTTAGTTATCTTATACTCCATCTTCAACCACTAAAGGATTGGGATCCTCTCATTTTCAACTTGAACATGAGAGGTCATGTTAGTTTTATTGTGAAGGAAAAATTATTTTATAACAAAATAAAGGTCCACAATATTTATGTTATTTTTTTCCTTCACTCACATAAATCCAAATCCACCACCTAAAAGCCGAACCGATTTTCATCTTCCATCTGTGTTTGTTCTTATCTTTTCATATTTTTAAAAACAAAATTAAACCAACAAGAATACTTTATGTTTTGAGTTAATAAAGCATATCCACAATTTTCATCTAATTCAACAAATTCGTAAAACGTCAATTAGAATCAAACCCACATAACAAACCCATCTTCATCAAACGCATTTTAATGTTTACATAATTCACATGATCATTTTTACTGAAGTCATTAATCATCATTCGGCCACCACTATGACTACACCACCATCAGACCACCGCAATGTTTCTAGCCTCATTCCGCCACCACAACAGACAGCGGCACCACCACCAGTCCACCACTACGCATACAACAACCTTGTATTTGGGCTTCTTTAAATCCTATTTCATCTAAATAAGCTTTTTCCAGGCGTTGATTTTTATTTTAGTTTTTATATGTTTTAGGGTTATTATATTAGAGTCATGTATGGATGGTGGCTTTGTGTGATTTTAGGGGTTACAATTTTGTGCCATATAGGTTTTTGTAGGCTTATAAATTATTTTAGGTGAATTTGTAAATGACTGTTGATTTTTATTTTGCTTTTATTTTGGTAAGAATTTGAGTTACATGTTATTATTATTATTATTATTATTATTATTATTATTATTATTATTGAAACATAAAAACTTTACATAGAGTTAGATTGGAGTCTAGACACAAACTCTACTTCCACTCCTTTCTGAATACAAAAGTTTACTCTATTAAAGATAAAAACACCACTCTTAACATTATTGGAGTGGCTATTGACAAAAGATAATATTATCATTATTATTATCAGATTGCTCTTATATAAAGAGATTTAACTAACGGAACGGTCTATTACAAAATGTCAAATAAAAGGATGAACGGTGTAATTTTGAAGTTTTAAGACGGAAAATGAAAAAGTGTGTAAATCACGTGGACGATTTATGTAATTCACTTTATTTATTAGAAATGGTTTATTGGTATTCTTTATGCCTTGTTGTGAATTATATTCTGGTTCATTGGCATGTTCTACATATGGCTTGTAATAATTCACACCCCACACCTACAGCACTAACCACGTGCTTGCTACTTGGGACGTTAGTAGGAAAATATATATATGTACTTCGTAATTGACTAGATATTGAATATGGGTTAAAGTCATTAAATACCAACGTACTTTTACAAATTTTCACATCTTATCAATATGGAATATAAAAGCTCATTGTTACCATGCAAAGCTTCAAATTGTGAACAATATCACCATTATCACCCTCATAAACTTGCATCGTTAGTCCTTTTTACTAACGGTCTTTAGTAAATAACTGAAAACTTGTTTTCTTATGTTTTCGTCTGTTTTTACACGTTTTCGTTTGTTTTTTCACGTTTCGTCCGTTCTTACACGCTTTCGTCCGTTTTTACAAGTTCTCGTCCGTTTCTACAAGTTTTCGTTCGTTTTTACACGTTTTCTTTCGTTTTTACACGTTTTCGTCCGTTTTGCACGTTTTCATCCGTTTTACACGTTTTCGTCCATTTTTACACGTTTTCGTCCGTTTTCGCACGTTTTTTTATTTTTTAATTTTATTTTTTTTTCGTTTGTTTTTACACGTTTTCGTCTATTTTTAAAAGTTTTCGTCTGTTTTCGTTTGTTTTTACAAGTTTTTGTCTGTTTTTAGATGCTTTCGTCCATTTTTTCACGTTTTCGTCTATTTCAACACGTTTTCATCTGTTTCTACACTCTTTTATCCATTTTGCATGTGTAGAAAAGGATAAGAACGTGTAAAAACAAACAAAATCAGGTTAAAACAAACGAAAACTTGAAAAATAGATGAAAACGTGTAAAAACAGACGAAAGCATGTAAAAACGTAAAAAGATGTGCAAAAACGATTGAAAACATGTAAAAACAGACGAAAACATGTAAAAACAAATGATAACGGGTTAAAATGAACAAAAACGTGTAAAACTGAACGATACCATGCAAAAACGGATGAAAACGCGCAAAATTGGACGAAAACGTGTAAAAATGGACGAAAACGTGTAAAAGCGAACGAAAATATGTAAAAACGGACAAAAACGTGTTAAAACTAACGAAAACGTGTAAAAACGAATGAAAACGTGTAAAAACGAACGAAAACATAAGAAAATAGTGCATATATATTGTGCGGGTATAGTTAGTTTTTATTTTTCTCATTTTATTTTTCTTCTCATTTGTTTAGAAGAAACTATTTTACTTGCTTTATGTTTTATGACTTTGATAACGTGTCATAAGTTTGTTTGTAATAGTGGAGTGAATATATTTAGTGTTCAGTTATAAAAATCTCTTGTTTGTTAACAAATATCCCCGATGTTGAATTTAAAGGTGTTTTTGTGATGATCCATTAAACCTTTTAGCAAGGAGTTTATGGTTTAAATTTCGCTAAATACATATTTGGAGATGGTCATAGGAAAGATACAATTAACTTGCGTATAACTAAATAAAATATTTTCCACTATTAATTAAAAAAAAGGCAAATGGCACAAAAAGGCATCAAAGTTAGGATCCATTTCCAATCAAGGTATCCAACTTTTTTTCTTGCATAAAAAGGTTTCCAACTTTTTTTTTAGTGGATTTGGGTTTTTTTTCTAACACCCGTTAACCACTAACCCAACTTTTTGTTAAAAAAATCATGATACATTTGTAAAATTTCAAGGACCAAAACTGAAACTTTTATGTTTTCTTTTTAATATAACGGGTCTCTCATTTTCCCCCAAAATTTCCCCCAAATCAGTCTCCATACATAAACCCTAAAATTGAAAAGTTTACAATTGACAAAATTGAACCTTAATTTGTGTTCCTAAAGGTAATTAATACTTATTGTTGTTTTTAATTATGCTAATAACGGCTAAATTAAGCACTAATTGACCTTTTGTGTTTTTTTGTTATGTTTAGCAGGATGGCTTCTTCATCCAAAGGAGGTGCATTATCCTTGGATCTTTATTATAACGGGTATTTCAGTCTTAAACCTTTAATCTATCATAATGCTGATATGCTCACAACCACAGTTGATGTGACCCCTTTAACTTTTAGTGAGTTGAAAATTTTTGTTCAAAACAACATAGGTTCAGTAGTAACTGGGTTGTATTACTTTAGTAATGGGTTAAAATGTATTAAGTCTGATGATGATCTTAGGCTGTTTGTTGAAAAGTGGCAAAGTACAGATGAAGGTATCGTAGCATTGTATGTTTCTTATAACAATGAATCTTTAATAGAATACAGTGGTGATTATGTTCTTGTAATTTTAAACCCTGCTACTTATTACAAAGACCCAGATGATGAAAGTGATGTTGCATCACTTGATCATTTATCTGAGGGTGAAGAAGAGTTGAGGCAGGTTAGGATAAAGGAAAGGCAAATTTTAGATGAAAAGAAAAAAACAAATGAAGTAGTTGTCTTTGATGAAAGTAAGTTAGTGTTGGAAAATGAAAGTGATGACAATGAGAATGAGCATGAAGTAGATCCTTTATTTTCAGACCTAGGTGATGAATCTCAAAATGATAAACCTCATGTTGAACCAGAAGTTAACTTAGATGAGGATATGCCCATAAGTGATGAGGATGAGATTGTGTTTGACCCTAATAAAAGAGATTACCCTATACATGATCCAAACACACACTGGAAGTTAAAAAAACCTAGATTAGGTGAATTGTATGCAGACTTAGACCAAGTTAAAGATTGTCTTACTTTTTACTCTGTTGCCAATGGATACCAGCTTTGGTATGAAAAAAGGGACAGTGAAAAGTTGTTGGTTAGGTGTGGGTTTGATGAAAAAAACAGAAGAAAAAAAAAACTTCCTAGAGATCCCAATAAGCCTTGTTGTCCTTTTAGGTTAAGAGCTGTAAAGATGCATGATGGCAAGTCTTGGCATATAAGAACTCTAGTTAATGAGCACACTTGCAGTAGACAGTGTAATCTTGGTTATTTAGTGACTTCAAAATGGATTGCAAGACAATTTGTAGACAAAACCAGAATGTACCCTGATATGAAAGTGGTTGACCTGCAAGAAATGGTGATGAAAAAATATAGGGTTAAGACATCACATAATCAGTGTAGTAGAGCAAGAAGGATTGCAATATATAGTCTTAAGCAGAATGTTGGAGATCAGTATGACAGGTTGATTGATTATGCTGGTGAACTTAGACAAACCAACCCTTGTACCACAGTGCAGTTACGCATTGATCCTTTAATGGATGGTACACACATGTTCAACAATTTCTATATTTGTTTTCATAATTTGAAAGAGGGTTGGAAATCAGGATGTAGAAAGGTTATAGGTATGGATGGGTGTTTTTTGAAAGGGGTGTGCCAAGGTCAACTGTTGGCAGCTATTGGGAGGGATGGAAACAATCAAATATACCCAATTGCATGGGCTGTTGTACAAGTTGAGAATACAGAAACTTGGGAATGGTTTATTAAGTTCTTATCAAAAGACCTAGAATTAGGAGATGGGAAAGGGGTCACATTTATATCTGATGGACACAAAGGACTTTACCATGCTGTTAAGAGAGTGGTCCCATTAGTAGAACATAGGTTATGTGCTAGGCACATTTATGCCAATTTTTCAAAGGTCTACCCTGGTGTTCTATTTAGACAACTCTTTTGGCAAGCATCAAAGTGTGCTAATCATCAAAGATTCTTAAATACAATGAAAGAAATCAAGAATGCAAGTGAAGCAGCTTATCAGTATTTGATGGATAAAGATCCATGGACATGGTCAAGATCATACTTCAAAGAAGGTATATTCTTTATATTTGTTGTAGCTTATTTCAATAATTACCTTACCTGAACTAACTTATTTTTTTTAATGTGTTTGATAGGAATGGATTGTGATGCTGTTGAAAATGGTCTTAGTGAATCTTTCAATTCTCATATAAAGAATGCAAGGAGAAAACCAATAATTGGAATGCTTGAAGACATCATATCCTATGTCATGACTAGGAATTATACTCTTATGAAGGAATGTCAAGACTGGACAAGTGATATTTGCCCTAATATCATCAAGGTTTTGGAGTTGCATAAGAAGATTCAAAGGTAAACACTTATCATTTTGTATCCTGATATATGAAAACCTTTTATGCTGACTTGTATTATACTAATAGGAAATGGAGTTTGAATCCAAGTGGATGGCATCAGTTTGAAGTAAGGCAAGGAAATATTGAAGCCTATGGTGTGGATTTAAAAAAGATGGAGTGCACTTGTAGGCAATGGTAGCTANTAATATATGAAAACCTTTTATGCTGACTTGTATTATACTAATAGGAAATGGAGTTTGAATCCAAGTGGATGGCATCAGTTTGAAGTAAGGCAAGGAAATCTTGAAGCCTATGGTGTGGATTTAAAAAAGATGGAGTGCACTTGTAGGCAATGGCAGTTAACTGGCATACCATGCCCTCATGCAATCACAGCCATTTACTTCATTGGCAAGCAACCAGAACTCGAAGAGTATGTGAGCAACTCATACAAGGTAAGTACATACAGAAGAATATATGAGTTTAATATTTTACCAGTGGGTGGTATAGATATGTGGAAAAAAAGAAAACATGTGCCCATGAAACCACCTTTAGAAAGAAGGATGCCAGGTAGACCAACATTGAATAGGACAAAAGATAAGTCAGAATTGAAAAATAATAAACATGTATCAAGGCCTCCTAGAACAATGACTTGTCAAAACTTTGGTGAAATGGGTCATAACAAAAAGGGGTGTACTAAACCAAGGGAAACAGGTGAACCATCAACACAAACACCTGCTCCACATGGTGAACCATCAACACTTAATATAGTTTTAATGCAGAATGTTATAACTTAGAATCCTAAGTTGATAGTTGTTGCAAATCTTTTTTATATTATTATATATTAGGCGTATACCCGTGCATAGCAGCAAACAGTTATAATTGCGACAACATTGTTAACTGTTTCGTGTATGTTTGTGCATACAACTTAACATAATAAAAGCTCAACTATGTAGGTTGTAACATACGATTATTCAACTCAAAAAACAAGTTTTAAAATGTTCTTAACTAAATGATTGTTTAACGATGTTGCCAACCTTATTCATCTTTTTCTACAATTATTTTTAATCTTCTTTTACAAATAATAGATGATGAAAATGGTTGTGTTATATATTGTAGAACATGTGCAACATACATGAAATTCAATCAGATATGATCGAGCAGATTAAAAAAGAAATCGTGTGACACTTAAAAACCAAAATAAAATGCTGTCAATAAAAAAAATGAATTTAAAAACCAAAGACAATCTTTATTTAATGACAAATCAAACAAAAATTCAAGGTATTTTTGTCAAATCACTTTATTCATTTTGTTTTTAAGGTTTAAGTATTGTTGGTTTATTTTTATATATAGTAGAGATAGGGATATAAATTTAAAAACAAAGTGTATCGGTAGAGTTTTAATTTTTTTCATCAGTTCAATCGAATGTAGGAATAAAGTCGGATAAATCATGAGATCATGCAACCCTACATTTTAAATATAGAAAGAAAAAAATATACATACTTAATTACTTATAAAAACGGTTCGACCCGGCGGTTCAATCGGTTGAACTGACGACTAAATTGGGTCGATAAAAAACGGATTTTAATACATTTCAGTTAACCGGCTTGTTGTAACATTATATATAATTTTATAGAAGCAGCTACGTTCATTCTAGAAGTATAATCCAAGCCCGTAGAATGCATCATTATAATTAAACGGGAACATTTAAAGATTGTTTACTGTGTGTACCGATATATATATAAGAAGCAAAAGTTTCACTTAAGATATGATAGAGAGTTGTTTTATACAATATTCAAATGTGGACTAAATTAGTTTAAGGTAGCTATAACCAACAATAGAAAGTATGCACAAGAACCATAAAGAAAGAAAAAAATGTGCATCATAACAAAAATAGAAAAGTTCTCAGATGAACTGTATGCTCTGTAGCTTGCAACAAACAACAAGCATTTAAATTAGGGCAAATGGCACAAAAAGGCATCAAAGTTATGGTCCATTTTCAATTAGGGTATCCAACTTTTTTTCTTGCATAAAAAGGTTCCCAACTTTTTTTTTTTTTTTTGGCGGATTTGGGTTTTTTCCTAACACCCGTTAACCACTAACCCAAGTTTTTGTTATAAAAAACATGATACATTTGTAAAATTTCAGGGACCAAAATTGAAAATTTTATGTTTTCTTTTTAATATAACGGGTTTCTCATTTTCCGCCAAAAATTCCCTCAAATCAGTCTCCACACATAAACCCTAAAATTGAAAAGTTTACAATTGACAAAATTGAACCTTAATTTGTGTTCCTAAAGGTAATTAATACTTATTGTTGTTTTTAATTATGCTAATAACGGCTAAATTAAGCACTAATTGACCTTTTGTGTTTTTTTGTTATGTTTAGCAGGATGGCTTCTTCATCCAAAGGAGGTGCATTATCCTTGGATCTTTATTATAACGGGTATTTCAGTCTTAAACCTTTAACCTATCATAATGCTGATTTGCTCACAACCACAGTTGATGTGACCCCTTTAACCTCTAGTGAGTTGAAAATTTACAGAATGTTCTATGCATGCTATTTGATGATGATGACTTGGTTGATATACAACTTGAGCAAGCAAATACAGAAGACATGAATGTTGATGCAACTGTAGTTAAACCAGATGATGCCATTAAAGACACAGCTTCACATGCCAATGAAGATACAACTGCACAAGTCAATGAGGATACAACTGCTCCAGTCAATGAGGATACATCTGCACAAGTCAATGAGGAAACATCTGCACAAGTCAATGAGGATACAACTCCAAATGTTGTTCCTGCAAATGAGGATGAAGCAAGGCTAAAAAGGAGGTATGATGACTTCTGGCAAGGTCAATATAATGCTGGATACAGACCCCCTAGAAGGACTTCTCAAAGATTGTCAATGAACAATTATAATAGGAAAGTTATC
>LBNU01030474.1:263028-276730 GCA_014162995.1 Artemisia annua
GCTAAGCACAATCTAAGATCAACATCATCATCACTCATCATCATCATCATCCTTCCTACATCATTTTACAAAACTTGATGTGGAATCATTACTAGGACAAGCTTCTTGGACAAGGAACACTTGATCAACCTATTTAGAGTATCATTCAAGATCCTTCTCATGTTTCGTCCCTATCTAAAGTACCTTAAGAGCGGCGATACAGCTCACCAACACCCTTGAAAGATATAATCGGAATGTCTAGAAATTTGAGCTAGGATAAATCCCAATATTACTTAACACAAGTTGGGTCATTGGCGAAGAATAACCTCAAGTCCTCATTCCTTCTTCTCTGGGCCACATATAAACTTATATCACATTTACCGACTTGTGGCAACTCTTTAGTCCTTCAAGTCTATTTATCCATTATTTGAGGCATGTCATATGAGAGTCCCTAAGAACGCTTATTAACACATTAGATGACTTAATCGGTGTTTGACTATATTCAACACTGTGTCGTGGCCTGACTAACCATCACGTTAAGCCCTTAAACTAGGTGGGGTCCATAATAGTCGTGGAAACTGGTCCTAACATTTCTGACCGCCAACCTGTTCTAACCCGAACCACACACACTCCGACACCTGACGACTCCGATGCCCCACCCCTAGGATCAATGTTTGTAATACTATGTTGGGCATAATGATTTGTTCTACAATATGACTTTACGCAATATATTATTATACCTTTTATTAATCAATAAACAACGAAACTAAACCTAAGCATAATTGAATATATAGAGGCACTTTATTGCTCGGATTACAGCTTATATTGGGCATGCATTACCAATTGGACCCTCACACTCTCATCACACATTAGATCCTAATGGTGGGGATTTAACCTAGAGATTTTAGATAGGATACCTTAAGTTCTCGTATCTTCTTTCCGTCTTTCTTTTCTTTTTGCCTTTCATTTATTTATTCCTTTTCTTTTTTTGCCTTTTTTTTTAATTTCTTTTTATAATTTCGTTTTTTTACAATCACGTTCTTTATTACACATTCATTACGTTTTCAGGTCTGTGTTTGCATACGTTTGCGTCCGTTTATTATCTTTAACGTTTACAATCCGACTCATAACATTCTCCATCTAAACTGTACTGTTTGTTTGTTCGTTTTCATACGTTTTTGTCGTTTTTTATGTTTTTTATTCTTTCATTACGTTTTCAGTTACCGTTTCTTTCGTTTTCGTCCATTTTTCATACCGTTTTCGGTGTCCGTTTATTTCAAAATGAGTTGGTTATCACACTTTCTTAAGTTTTTGTCTTTTTTCCTCTCATGTTAAACTGATTAATATCCTACCGTTTTCTCCGCCCTATACCTCATCCGTTTTATCCGTTTGTTTCGCATCTCGTTTTCCTTACCGTTTTCGTTCGTTTGAAGACGTTTCTCGTTCCGATCATAATGTAATCATTTATCATCCTACGTTTTCATACGATTCTTCGCACGTCTTTTCATATTACTGTACACACTTCATAGTATTAATCGTTCCGTTTTCATACATCATCGTATCACCCTTTTCTTACGTGTTCGTCCATTTTCGGCCATTTTCAAACGTTTTCATAAAATTCTGAACATCACAAGTTGATATTTAACAATCATCAAATGAGTACGGCTTCTGTGATATCAGAATTTCACAAGTGATATTCTGAATATCACAAATTGGATATAATCCTGAATATCACCAATGATATCTAGTGATACTCAAATATCACAGTACGAGACTGAATTTCTTGTGCAATATATAATAAAGTATCGCTTTTTAATAACTTTTTAATTTCATTCCTGAGAAATAATTTCATTGCTCTAAAAATATTTTTTATATATTATCACCCAATTTGTATTTTCTATATATCTTTTATAATCTCTCAGTTACAAGATTGTTTTTGACACACTGCGATAAGCACATATTTTTTAAAAAATGTAATTTAAGAGGCATACCTATCACTTTGTGATTCATTTTACTATTAGTAAGAATATACGAAGCTGTTACTCTAGTTTTAGAGGCGTGAATTCTCTACAATTTTGCTAAAAAGACAATGCTACTATGTGAACACTTGCCTGATTTGAGATTACTTCGAAGGCGATATTATACATAAGAGCGATATTTTATTTCATTTTGAATGTGTAAGTGACACATTATTTTGTCCCTTGGTGATAAATTAGTATGAGTTTGTCATGTTTTAATTTTTGGGAGAAATTATTTGCCGTAATTTGGAAGTTTGCCGCGCCCCACCAGCCGCTAATATGATTTTGCCCTAATTTTGAATTTGGGGATGAAACGTTTTTTAAGGAGTATATTAAAAGTTTAAAATTTTCAAAATCACCCGCGCCCCGCCCCACGCCGCCCGGCACCCCGTCTGGGGCCCTTCACGTTTTTATAAAACTTTTAAATTTTTTAAATTTTGTACTTAACGAATTATTTAACGGGGTGTTAGGAAAAAACCCAAATCCGCCAAAAAAAAAGTTGGGAACCTTTTTATGCAAGAAAAAAAGTTGGATACCCTGATTGGAAATGGACCCTAACTTTGATGCCTTTTTGTGCCATTTGCCCTTAGTAAAAAGGACTAACGATGCTAGTTTATGAGGGTGATAATGGTGACATTGTTCACAATTTGAAACTTTGCATGGTAAAAATGAGCTTTTATATACCATATTGATAAGATGTGAAAATTTGTGAAAGTACGTTGGTATTTAATGGCTTTAACCCTATTGAATATTGGGACCAGTAGTCTACATACGAATAGTTTGATTAAGTTTTCTGCTTTCCAAATTAATACTCCGTATTTGTTAGAACTATTATTATTATTTAGAACATTATATTTTATGAAGAAAATTCAAAGGCATACCTTTATTTTGATGCATACAAAGAGACAAATCTTCACCATCCATCTAATTTGATATAATGGTGAGGATTAACCTAAGATAAAACCCTAAAAACCTAAGTCCATCTTTTTTTTTTCCTTTTTCTTTTTGTATCTCTTATTATTCTTTTTGTATTTTTTTTTTTGGCTTTTTTTACCAATTGACGTTCTTTGTTTTCTTCTTCTTTTTTCCTTTTTTTTTCCAATTCACGCTTTTTTATTTTATTATTTTTATTTTTTTTTGTCTTTTTTTCTAATCCACTTTTTTTTTTCCTTTCTAATTCACGTTTTTTTTCGCTTTCATATGTTTACGTCCGTTTTTTACATTTTCGTCTCTTTTCGAACGTTTTCGTCTGTTTTTATCCATTTTTATACGTTTTCAAACGTTTTTGTCCGTTTTCATACGTTTATATACGTTTTCGTCCGTTTTCAGACCTTTTTGCACGTTTTCGTCCGTTTTTATGTTTTCGTCCATTTTTAGACGTTCGCGTCTGTCTTAAAACGTTTTCGTCTGTTTTCATATGTATTCGTTCATTTTCATACGTTTTCGTCCGTTTTCTTACGTTTTCGCCCGTTTACGTCCGTTTTCATACATTTTCGTATGTTTTCTTACGTTTTAGTTCGTTTTCATACGTTTTCGTCCGTTTTCATACATTTTTGTCCGTTTTCATCTTTTTACTTTCGTTTTCGTCTATTTTTCATACGTTTTCGTCTGTTTTCAGACGTGTTTTTACGCTCATTTTCGTCCGTTTTTCGCCCATTTTCGTCCATTTTCTTACGTTTTCGTTTGTTTTCATACGTTTCCGTCTATTATTAATACATTTTCGTCCATTTTCAGACGTGTTTTTTACGCTTTCATACTTTTTTGTCCGTTTTCTTACGTTTTGTCAATATCACAAGTGTGTCGGCTTTCATCTATTGGTGGTGATGGAGGAACCTGTGATAAGACAGGTGCTATCACCAGTGATATGATAAGTGCTATCACCGGTGATATCACAGCTGATAACACATGTGATGTCACATAGGACATCACCGGTGATATCACCTGTGATATCACAGGTGTTTGAGCTTCTTCAGTTTATTTTATGGATATGTTGTGCTTTCTTCAACCACAATTGCAAATTTTGACTGGGCCCTTTTCTGCAACCGAACATCCGAACGAGGAAGAGATGAAGCATTTTGTGAAAGAACGAAGAAATATAAGGATTATGGAAGTAACTAGAAAAGTGCATGTACTATAATATAGTTTAACTAAGAAGCATTTTAAATTATCATCAAATTAAAAAATTACAACTAATAAAACTTTAATATGAAGCAATCAGATAAACAAAACACATCAAACGAGTTTTGAATATCATTTTTTTTTCCTATTTTCAACAACTTATAACCTACCATATGAAAATCAAAAGATATCTCCATTGATATTCATTTTAATAACTTGCAAGTTGGTACTACTTTAGATTTTGTAATATCACAAGTGTGTCGGCTTCCTTCTATTTGTTGAATCAGTGTTAGTGATGGAGGAACCTGTGATATGACATGTGCTATCACCGGTGATATCACAGTTGATATCACATGTGATATCACAATGGATATCACCTGTGATATCACAGGTGTTTGAGCTTCTTCAGTTTATTTTATGGATATATTGTGCTTTCTTCAACCACAACTGCAATTTTTTACTGGGCCGTCTTTTGTAACTGAGCATCCGAACAAGGAAAGATGAAGCATTTTGTGGAAGAACGAAGAAATACGAGGATTATAGAAGTAACTAGAAAAAATGCATGTTAACTGTTGTACACAATGATGTAGACTTATATACTTTTGAGTTATTTGAATATATATATATATATATATAACTAGACATAAATGATGTCTACTTTTGGTCATTTTATTATTTTATCACATGTGATATTACTCATATGTATAATACCAGAATTAGTGTTATATTCTATTTCTTCATCACCTGTGATAATACTCATATGTAGAATAACAGAATTAATGTCATATTACATTGCTTTATCACATGAGATATTACTCTTAAGTAACTAAGAATAACAATTTAAATACTCTTCATCTTCCTTAAAGTGTTATATCACAAGGATAAATAAGTGTCACTTACAAATATCAAAATGAATAAAAATGAAGCAAATTATGAAAATAGAAACTTGACGTATTCTCAAAATCAAGCAAGTGTTACATTAAATTAGCATTGTTTTTTAGCAAAATAAGAATTCACCTAAAAAGGCTTTAACGCTTTTATTTCTACTAATAGTATAATATCACAAGTGATAGTAACTTTAATTACATTTTTTTAAAAATATGTGCTTATCCATTGCGATTAAAGACACAAAAACAATCTTGTAACTGAAAATTATAAAAGTATTAGAAAATACATTGGTGATAATATATAAAAAATATTTAGAGCAATGAAATATCTCAGGTGAATTAAAAGTTAAAAAAGCATACTTTTTATATATCACAGAATATCACTTGTGATATTCTGAATATCACATAATATCATTTGTGATATTCAGAATATCATTTGTGATATTCAGAATATCACTTGTGAAAATTCTGAATATCACAGAATATCATTTGTGATATTCAGAATATCACTTGTGATGTTCAGAAATGTATGAAAACGTTTGAAAATGGCCGAAAATGGACGAACACGTAAGAAAACGGACGAATATGTATGAAAACGGACGAAAACATATGAAAGCGTAAAAACACATATGAAAACGGGCGAAATCGTATGAAAAATGGATGAAAATGAAAGAAAATGGACGAGAACGTATAAAAACGAACGAAAACGTAAGAAAACGGATGAAAACGGATGAAAACGGATGAAAATGGGCGAAAACGTAAGAAAACAGACGAAAACATAAGAAAACAGACAAAAACGTAAGAAAGCGTAAAAACACATTTGAAAACGGACGAAAACGTATGAAAAATGGACGAAAACGAAAGAAAACGGACGAAAACGTATGAAAACTAACAAAAACATAAGAAAACGGACAAAAACGTATGAAAACGAACAAAAACGTAAGAAAATAGATGAAAACGTATGAAAACGGATGTAAACGTAAGAAAACGGACGCAAACGTATGCAAACAGACGAAAACGTATGAAAGCGAAGAAAATAAAACGTGATTGTAAAAAAAAACGTAAATTATAAAAAACGAAATTAAAAAAAAAAGGCAAAAAAAGAAAAGGAATAAATATGAAAGGCAAAAAGACAAAGAAAGAGGAAGAAAATACGGACTTAGGTTTTCCATATTAAATCTTAGGTTAATCCCCACCATTAGATCAAACTAGATGGATGGTGGGGATTTGTCCCTTGGTATGCACCAATATAAGGGTATCCAAAATAAAGTGCCTCTATATTTCATATGCTTAGTTTATGTTTAGTTGTTTCTAAAATAACTAAAAGTGATTATATATTGCATAATCAAATGCAAACAAATCATTATTTCAACATAGTATTACAACATTGATCCTAGGGGTGGCAATTCGGGTCAGGTTCGGGTTGGCGGGTTCGGGTTGACAGGTTGGCGGGTCAGAAATGTTAGACCCGTTTCCCGACTATTTGGACCCCACCCTAGATGGAATTGACTAAGGGCTTAACGTGATTGGTTAGTCAACGAATGTTACATTATAGTCAAACCCGATAGTCATCTAATGTGTAATAAGGTTATGGAATATATGACATGCCTCAACTAATGAGGAAAATAGACTTGAAGGACTAGAGTTGCCAAGTGGTAAATGTGATATAAGTTTATATGTGGCCAGAGAAGAAGGAATGAGACTTGAGGGGTTATTCTTGCCAATGACCCAAACTTGTGTAAGTATATATGGGATTATCCTAGCAATTTCTAGACAATTCTATATCTTTCAAGGGTGTTTGTTGAGGTACGGTTTAGGAGAGAAAGGGAGGGAAACATGGAAGTCTTGATGATCTCTAATGGTGATCAAGTGTCCTTGTCCAAGAAGCTTGTGCCTAGTAATGATTCCACATCAAGTTTTGGTAAATGATGTAGGAAGATGATGATGATGATGAATAGTGATGATGATGTTGATCTTATGATTGTAGCTTAGCTTTGGAAGCTAAGTTAAGTAACTTGGTTGATATGTGTTTAATATTGTTATTTGCATATTGTGTGATATTAAGTATGGATGCTTGATTGATAGCTTGGAATTAGTGAATGTGGCCTTGATAGGTGGTTTTCCTAATTAGCCAACTCAAGTGATAGATTATGAGTATTTGGATGGCTAAGATATGTTGTGATGTTATGTGCTTGATGTGATTATGACCATATTTAGTGGTTGAAGTATTTTTATTGCATATCTGTGGATTAATGTATTGCTCATGTGTTAATCTAGTTACTTACTAAGCGAAAGATTATTGTTTAGTTGTCTAACCTTTTGTAGGTTCTTGTGATGATGGATGGCTTAGATAAGGATTAAGTTGGATACGCGAGGTAGAAGGACTTTGGTAAGATAGTAGAGCTAGGTAGGATACCGAGCTCAAGTCATGGTTGTACCCCCGAGAGTCTTTCTACGATGTGTAAAGAGTATGTCAAGGTTGTCCTAACGTTTTGGTGGTCAACCGTTGTGTCAAAGTATGTTTTATGTGTAAATGGGAAAAGTTAAGGGAGTGTTTCGCATAAGCGTGTTTCTACCCATTTTGGGATGTAAACGGGTCATGTGTGTATGGAACAAGTTTTATATGTTATGTTAATGATTTTGGTTAAGTTTGAGGTGTTATGGAAGTCGTATGTGACTTATGTCATGTAACGGGTCAAAACGGGTTTTGACACAAAACCCGTCTATTTGAGAAGCACTATTCCGAGGGTCAAACGGTAAATGTTTTTATATGTAAATGAGCCCAATGATATAAGAAGTAAATCTAGAAAGTTTCGTTAATTGTTGAGTCAAAGAAGTTGTCTTTCTGGAAAATGGGTCAAAAGATGCATAAAAGGGTTATGCAGTTAAAGGGGTGTTTGGGTTAAGTGTGTTTTTACCCATTTTGGGTACCAAATAGGTTGATTGATTATGTAAACGATTTAGTATGAGATGTTAATGGCTTTGAGTGAGTTTGGTGTGGAAATAAGGTAGTATGGGTTGTTTATTTTGAAAATGGGTGAAATTTCGGTATGGGGTACACCAAATTTCGGTATGGAACCAAAACTCCCAAATTTCGGTTTGGGAGTGAAACTGTGGACAGATTTTGTCGGTTTTTGAAAAATCATATCTTTTAATCCGTAAGGCGCCACGGGTCGTGCCACCCGGCGTTTCGAAGATAATTGTGTTTAGTTTCATTTAAAAATAGTCTCAATGTCTGAATGTTTATAGATTTTTGTCAATGGTCAAAAGAGTAACAGCAGGTCAATTTTGATATGTCATTTTCACGCAAAAAGTTTTAATTTTTGGTCAAAGCGGTCACGGGGTGTTACAAGAAAACCCTAACCCGGACCTGACCCATTTAAATAATCGGGTCAGCTATGTCAACCCTAACATGTTTACGCACAATCCGAACCTGACCCATTTAACCCATATATACTTGGGTTGCCGGGTTAAATAGGTTACACGGGATTAATAGGTTAAACGGGTTTTGGGTTGACTCATGTAATCCGTTTATATACTAAAGTTAGCACATTAAATAGGTTAAATGGGTTTGTGGGTTGACCCGTTTAACCCATTAAACCCGTATAATAAAATATAAATAAGTTTTAATTTCAAAAAAAATCTTAAACGGGTTAGCGGGTCGACCCGTTTAATTTATTCTCAACCCGGACCTAACCTGTTTAATATACGGGTTAGATGGGTTGACCCAAACCCGACGCAAATATATTTACACTTAACCCGAACCTGTTAATTTTAGTGTCGGTTTCAAGTCGGGTTTTGTGTCGGATAAGAAATTGCCACCCCTAATTGATCCTAACTCTAACCTTAACATAACCACCACAAGCAACAACTGAATACCAAAGTCTTCTGTTTACAATTCATAATTTATAATACATAACTGTTATCTTTATGATTTGTAGTCCTCACCTGAAGCAAGCCTAATAATATTCTTATTCAACCATATATTTATTTTGTTGTTTTCTTTCCATTCGATCATTATGACCGGACAAAGACACAAACCACCAAAAACAAATATCATCGATCCATTACTCTCCTTTAAGAAACAACAAGTAGGTCTAACTTCAACACTTTTAACGAAAACGTGTTTTAACTTTGCTAAGGATTTCTGTTGGTTTAGGAATTCATGCAAGTTTTTGCATGCTAATACTAACATCACGAGATAAAGCATCATCACATTCAGGCCCTACGCCAGTTTACACCAAATGTTGCATATTTTGGTCTACTAGAACTAGGCCTAAAAACTAATGCAAGTTAGGAGAGTACGAAAATAGCTAACAAGTTGACTAGACTCGGTCTATTTGTAGAAATCAACTTTGGTGATTTAGGGTTCGAACCAAAAGTTTCGACCCTTTGGTTGGTCAATCGAACGAGGGAGGGAGAGAGGAGAGGGATTTTTGGGTTTAGAGGATTGATTATGAATCCCTTTGAATGCCTTTGTATTTAAAGGCTTCTAACGGATAATTCTAATACAACTAGGAGACCTTTTAATTGATCATTAGTACATATGGTTGACAACTTGTCAAAAACTTAATCCCTCTATGGGATTCGGCCGACCATCAACCCTTAGGGTTATGGTTTTGCGTGATAAATATATATACCCTGGTTAATTATCTTTTTACTCTTATATAAGAATATTATCGTATTCTCATTTCCTCTTCATTTTTATTTCATTTCGTCAATCTTTCCTTAATTTCGTTTGTGTATTCCTTTTAGTGTGCACCGATGTAACCCTTCGGCATTTTCATGAAGACCACTTGCGAGAGATGTTGTTGTTTGCACACTAATCATTTCAAAATCCCTACCCAAAACCTTGAAGAAGAAAAAAGAAGGGAAAAACCTTCGCTTGTTGAAAAACTTATGTTTAAATAATTATGTAATTATGAATGTATGTTTAGTGAAAATTATGGGTACATCTAGTCACACCATTTTAATAACTTGTCATTGGTTGAAGAAAGACCACTAACTAATTAAGTGCAATTGATTTCATTGGATGCCTTGTCTATCCTCATTAATTGCAGTTGATTCCATTGGATGACTTGTCACTGTTTAGGCTCTGTTTCATTTATAATTGGGGTTGGATTCGGATTTGGATTTGGTATAGGATTTTTAGATTTGGGGTGGGTTTAGGAGAGAGAAATTATATTTATTTAAATATTTTATATTATTAATTTTAAATAAAAAAGTTTATTTAAATAATAAAAAAAGTAAAGAGTATGAAATGATATAATATAAGTCCCACATGTGATAGAGAGAAAAAAGAAATATGACACACAAAACTAAGCAAAACCAACCAAAACCCACCTAAGTAGTGTACTATCAATATTTCATTCCCATGTCCATTCATCTTACCAAAAGAATAAACCGAACGAATTATTATCTTTTCAATTTAAAACCCATACCAAAATACCATACCAAACGGGCCTTTAGATATGTCAATTTCATAAATTTGTTTCATCCTTCAAAAATATGATCCTTTTAATTACATTTTGTTAGAGCTGTAAACGAATTGATTGAACGCGAACGAAGTTTTTGTTCATGTTCGTTCATTTAATTTTAATATTCGCAGAACTAAACGAATACGAACACTCATTCGGACGAACTTTCTTGTTCATGTTTGTTCATTAAGAAATGGCTATTCATGTTTGGTTATGTTTGTTCATTAGGAGATTAAACAAACGAAAATAAATGAACAAACGAAGATAAACAAAGAATATAGTTTTTTTGTATTTTATGTATTCATTTGTTTAAGTATACCAAGTTTTAAGCATATAATAAAAATATATGATATATGACTATAAACAAATAAACGAATATAAACAAACATTAACGAACGTATAATCGAATGCTAATGAAAACAAATGAACGAACGAGATTGTTGTTCATGTTCGTTTATTTAACCAAAGAGACATAAAATCTTGTTTATGTCCGTTCATTAAACAAATGCACATAAACGAACAATTTACCGCACGGGCGGTTCATAAAATGTACACTAAACATTATATTTATTTACAGCCATATAATTTGTGGTAGACTTTGATTCTCCCTCCGTCTTAAAATTATAATGTCCATATTTCATTTTTGGATGTCTAAAAAAAATGTTCACTTTCCATTTTAAGTAATTAAAGAGAATTTAGTGGGAGAATATTGTATTTGAGTGGTTGAAAATTGTATTTGTCACACTTTTATTAAACTGTAAATTTTGTTTAATGACAATAATTTTGAGACGAAAAGAGTAATAAAATGTAAAAGTCAAATTTTGTTTGTTAGAGCATGCTTCCCGCTCAACGCATGTGCAAGTGGTTAACATTTTATAATCCATGGACGCCTAGACCCATAACATGACAGATTCCTCGTTTCAATTATATAGACTTGGTTGACGATGACTTAGTAAAGAATGAAGTCTACTATAATTGGTTCAAAATTAATTTGTATTTGTTATGGATAATTATTAGTAGATGTTCATATAGCTTATAAGAGGCCCACGACCCAGTTATCTATTAGGGTTTCTACCCTACAGTTTATCTTATATATACTCTATGTATGTATCTCTAAAATTATAGATTAATAGAAGAATATTTCATTCCCTCAATCTTGTGTTCATACCACGTTATCAGCACGCTCTAAAGCTTTAAGTCTGTTTTGTTTTCTCGTTTTTCCACCACCGGTACGTCTTCAAACCTTTTTACATATATGATTCGGCAGTATGCTAAAATTTTAACCTTAAGCCTTAAATATATTCATATATTACGTGCTAGACATCTAGATCTTATCACCACAACCAAATATTTCAGATGCACCTACAAAGTAGATGCATCCCCCTTAAAATTCTTCTCCTTATTTGAAATGTGTGGTTAAAAATCCTTTTTATTATTCTTATTTTAGTTATCACATAGATTGATCTAATGAATTGACATATCTAGTATTACATAGTTTCTCGTAAATTAAACATCAGGAGATGCGTTTTATTATATAAATTACATGTTCACGTACAACAAACAAATATTCAGAAATAACACAAATATAAGCTTTTGACCACCGGAAATGTAGGGGATAATCAGATTAATGAACTACTGGTCATCTTTCTCCACAGTATGCCTTTGGGTCTACCTTCTTAAGAGCACACGGTAAGGTCACCGTGAGTTAAAACTTAACTCACTGCCACGTCAGCGTCACATCAGCTTTTACCTTTTAACCTTAACTCTTGACTTTTGACCCCGGTAACATAACTTACATTTAACTCACCTTAACTCACCTTCACCTCAATTTACAAATTAACCCCTTAACTATTTCATTCATTCAACAACCCAAATATTTCATTAATAACCTTAAAAATTACAATACAANCATAATACCACAGGGACTAAACTGCAAATGTGGAACATATATCATCTTCTTCCCCATCTCCTGTACACACTAAATACACACGCACACACACAATGAAAACACACACAAACACACGCACAAAAACACACACAAACACAAATACATCACAAACATAAACACACAAAGAATCAAAGGGGCAAAAATGAAAGTTTTTTTTTTTCATGTTAACGCACGTTAAGCTCTTGCCCATGCTCGTTAACGCACCTCTTGACTTTGTATCGCGGTAAGGTAACGCACCGCGTTAACATGGCTCGTTAACATTTAACGTGGGTGAATGGGTACCTTACCGTGTGCTCTAAAGCGTCTTCCAACCAAATCGATTCCCACATAATCTACTTCATTCACGGTCTTAGGAGTGGGTTCGAGTACTTCAACCTGTGAGTTGCAGCATGACAGCACTGATGGTGCTACATCGTCTTGTGATGGTACTTCCATTCGGACTAGTTATTTGGTGTAAAACCTAAAATCTGAAATACGATTTTACTTGATCATTTGAATTTAACTTAAATCTAAGGGAAAACGATAAAAAAATACATTGAACTTGACACTTTTTCCCATTGTATGTTGCCAACTATTTTTTTTTCATTGTAACACAAAACTTGACATTTTTTGTCATTGTATGTACTAAGCGTCGCATCGTTAGTCCTTTACACTAACGGTCGTTAGTAAATAACTTAAAATTCCGTTTTCTTCGGATTTTACACGTTTTTATCCGTTTTCTTACGTTTTTGTCCGATTTTATACGTTTTCTTCCGTTTTTTTCGTTTCCGTCCGTTTTTTTACGTTTACGCCCGTTTTTTTACGTTTTTTCACCCGGTTTTTTTACGTTTTATTTCGTTTTTTACGTTTTCGCCCATTTTTTTTACGTTTTCATCCGTTTTTTACGTTTTCGCCCGTTTTTTTAAAACGTAAGAAAACGGATGAAAACGTGTAAAATCGGAAGAAAACGGATTTTAAGTTATTTATACTAACACCGTTAGTGTAAAGGACTAACGATGCGACGTCTTAGTACATACAATGACAAAAAAATGTCAAGTTTTTGTGTTACAATGAAAAAAAAATAGTTGGCAACATACAATGGAAAAAAGTAGTCAAGTTGAAATGTATTTTTTTATCATATTTTTCCTAAATCTAAATAACAAGTAATGACATTAACTTTATGTATAAATAAATTTCCATTATTAATTATTAGATACCTAGACTTAAACATAAACTAAAATTACTTTAACATTAATAATTCTAAGTCTATAATAAGTTAGCCTACTATAAGTGCCC
>LBNU01030474.1:276773-324715 GCA_014162995.1 Artemisia annua
CGTTTTCACCTGTTTTTACATTTTCTCCGTTTTTTTACGTTTTCAAACGGTTTTTTACGTTTTCTTCCATTTTTTTAGTTTTCAACCGGTATTTTTTACGTTTCTTCTGTTTTTTGAACCTTTCGTTCGTTTCTTTACCTTCCTAGCGCCGTTTCTACGTCTTTCACCCGTTTTGTGTTACCTGCTTCACTTCTTCGTTTTTAAGCCTTATCTCGATCCGCGTTTATTCGTTTCTAGCCCATTTTTTTTTTTTTACGTTTTCCAACCCAAGGATTTTTACGTTTTCTTCTACTTTTACGTTTTCACCTGGTTTTTATATGTCTTTCGTTTTTTATCATTTTCGTCCGTTTTTTACGTTTACGCTGTTTTTACTTTCACTGGTTTTTTTACGTTTTCTTCTTTTTTTTACGTTTTCACGGTGTAAACGTAAAAAAGACGAAAACTAAAAAGACTGAAGAAAACTAGGAAAACTTGGTGGAAGATGTTAAAAAACAGGTGAAAACGTAAAAAAACTGAGCGAACGAAAAAAAATGGACGAAAACGTAAAAAAGGCACGCGAAATCGCTAAAAAAACGAAGAAAACATAAAAAAATGACGAAAACTTAAAAAAAAACACGCGAGAAAAGTAAAAAAATAGACAATAACGTTAAAAAAATATGCAAAAAAATGGTAAAAAAAAAACGTAAAAAATCGGGTGAAAACATAAAAAAAGGCGTAAACGTAAAAAACGGACGAAAAGGTTAAAAACGAAAGAAAAAATGTAAAAAACCGGGTTGAAAACGTAAAAAAACAGAATAAAACGTTAAAAAACGGGGTGAAAACGTAAAAAAACGGGCGTAAAGAAAAAAACGGACGAAAAAGTTAAAAAACGAAAGAAAACGTAAAAAAACCGGGTTGAAAAACGTAAAAAAAACGGAAGAAAATGTTAAAAAAACAACCGGTGAAAAACGTAAAAAAACAGTCGTAAATTCTCTCTCCCATGTTTTATTCCATAAAAAGACTCTACACGTTTTTCCCCTCTTCTTTCCATATTTGAGAACTGAATTTCACACCTATCCATTACCTATCCATTGACAGTTGTGATATTATGATAAGACCAAGTGAATATTTGTTTAATATAAGGAGATTTCATGCTATCTAGCCTCTTAAAAGCCTCATACGACTTTCCTTAACACACTACGCGATTTTCCTATCTTGAAAACACGCTTTACCTTTTTCTCACAAATCGTATATTATTATATATCCTTGCTTCTCTCTCTTTCACCGAATCACAAAGAACCAGAAAACTAAGCTACAAACTTCCATTGTTGCTGCCAAGTAGAGGAGTCGAAGCAAGGTTTGGCGACCAAGATAGTTGTGCAAGTCGTTGGAATCCTTGTGTGTGACTGTGATCCGAGTCCTCGTTCCTTATTTTCCATTCGTTTCTGTTTGAGTCGACACAAAGGTACATGTGATCCTAGCCTATTTCTAAACTATCTATCATTCGACATATGCTTTAATCTAGTCCACATCATGGTTTATTTAAACCTGTCCATCCTTAAGAACATGTAATATATAAGTCACACCAATTATAGAAAGGTATACGCCACTTAAGGATTGATTTTGTGTCGTGTGTGTGTGTGGTCTTTTGATGCCAACCTGCCATGTTCATGTAAACCAGATAATACTCATGCAAACCCTAGTTATCATCTTTATAACACATTTAATGAGACCCTAAGATGGGAAAACCCTATGCGTGTACAAGCTTAACGAGGGTGTTGTGTTTATGAGTTTGGGTGTCGACTGCATGGTTTCCTCTTTGATCGATCATGCCTCGCCAAGTGTGTGTGACTAGTGTCGAGTTGTTGAGGTCTCGTTATTATATATGTTTGTATCTCGTCGTTGTGGCTGTAGAAAAGGTGTACACGTGTGTGGTCGTTTGTGTGGATAGTAAGGCTGAAATCATGCGTGCATAATGAGTTATAGAAAAGCATGAATTGGTATAATGTGTTTTGGGATCACCAGATATATATATGTGTACGCATGCGTGGGTTAGTTGTGTTAACATGGGACAGTTGTGTGTGTTCGTTGTGTGTATTAAACAAGAAGAAAACGTGAAGAGTTGGGTGAGGTTGGCATGTAAACCTGTAAGTCAAATGTTTTGGAATTTGGATATCAAACATATCCTAAGAAAAGAAAGCTATTAATCTAATAGTATCTATATCAAGCCAACATCTTTCAATAAAGAATTGTTTCTTCACAATGTAGACAAACTAATGAAAATATATATTTAATCACTGTTAGTGGAACAGGTATAAGATTTAAAGATAACTATCTGATCTTTAATTGGTATGGAGTGTGGCGTGTGTAGGGCTGAGCAAAACCCGACCGACACCCGAAAACCGTCCCGATCCCGATGTCCCGAATTGTCCCGAATCCCGAACAGACCATACTCGGGTCGGGACTCGGTTTGGGTTTTTCAGCTTGTCGGGATTCGGGTCGGGTCGGGTCGGGAGTCGGGACGAAGTCGGGATTACAAAGAAAAACCATACAAATCGGTTTCGTTTCGGGACTCGGGACGGGATTCGGGACGATTCGGGCTAGACTCGGGTCGGGATTCGGTTAGGATTTTCAAGCTTATCGGGATTCGGGCTTCGTCGGGACGGGTCGGGTTCCGGCCCGATGCACACCCCTAGGCGTGTGAGTGTCTATTATATTTTTGGTCATCGCGGTCTAAGTAATGTCGAGAATGTGTTTATTTAAATTATAAAATGACGGGGTCTAAAATTATCATTTTGATATAATTTATAGTATAAATCCCAAAATAATTATTTGACAATTTTTATTATTTTATATTTTGATTATTTACATTTATGACCCTGAACTTTATTAAATTGACATATTTAACTCTAAGCTACCATAAGTTATCATAATAAACCCTAATCTATTATAATTGTCATTTTAAATACTTTAACTTGATTAATGGTAAATTTGACTATAAATGATTAATCTTACTAATTCGAGAAATATTACTAATTTGGGAAACTCACTAAATTTGGGAACTTACTAAATCAGGAAACTTACCAATTATGGAAAGTTACTAAAAATGGAAAGCCGACTAAAACGAGTAATCTGATTTATAATAAGTTATTAATAATAAGCCGATCATTAATTCGTGTAGTGATGCGCGTGGATTGCAACACGCACTACGTTTTACCTCTCGAGGGATCTCGAGAAGCTTGCAATCCCCACCAGGCAGTGTACCTGACCGATGTAGTATAGTGTAGTGGCAAGTACCGGGGGATTGATCGTTCTCTCGCAGGGAATAGTGTTCGTTAGGCTAAAGGCTACTCTAATCTAGGTCTAAGGGTGGAGGAAGACTCTTTTTGTATTTTTATGTTTTATGAAAGCAGTAAAATCTCTGGTTTTGGAGGAGAGGGCGGAATTAGTTGCTAGTCAACTAACCCAAGTTATCTACTTTTATACTACTTATATTTTTGTATTTTTTGGTTTTGAGAAAATCAGTGGTGGAGAGTAGTGTTTACTTAGATTTCATTACTCCCTAACTATCTTTTACCATGTAATTAGTATGTTGAGTTTGCGTGGATGACGGGTGTATTCCTAACAAGTCGTAGGGAGTGCGTTCAATTCCCTAACCCTATAAGTTCCTACCTCACTCTATGACGATACGTCAAGCATCCTATCATGAGCTCACCGATAGCAACCTATGCATGAAATACTACCTTAAAATCGATTAACGCACATACGATTCACGTTTCTTAAGACGTTCAAGCTTGTTACCGTATAGGAGGTTAGCCAGTTTTCTCAAGTCTAACGTAGATGAAACATTCACCCAAACACAATCACAACATACACATCACATGATAATCAATAGTTAGGTTTCATTAGATCTAAGCAAACACAAAGTAAATTAGCCTAGCATGTTGAAAGAAAGACAAGCACAAGTATATATCACACAACACATAGACATATTGTATGAATAAAGACTTATCTTGGATTAAACATGCAAGTTAGAGGGGTTAGGATACCCTCTAAGGTCTGTAATACACGTACTAGGGTTTAACCCTAAAGTTCTCCACTCCAAAATTCGTCACAAATAAAGAAAAAACGTTCTATATATATAGAAAACGCGGGCTGACGGCGTCAGCCCAATAGGTGACGTCGTCAGCTCGGCGATTAGGGTTTCCTGACGGCCTTGATTGACGTGGTCATAATTGCTGGTTCCAGATCTGACGGCCTTGGTTGACGGCGTCACAATTTACACTACGAACTCTCTGGATCGTCACGAGTCTTTTTTCCACTTCTGGACTTCACTTGTTCCTGACGGCGTCACTTAGTAGAGTGTGACGGCGTCACCTTCAGTAATCTTCAAGGTCTTTTGAGTTTTTGTTGTTTTCCGCACTTTTTCACTCCGAAAACGCCCGAAAATGCTTCTTTTGTGATTTTCCCTTCAAAAGTACCTAAAATGAGAAAAGAAACGACTTTGGGTGAAATCCAAACCAAAAACATACGACTTAGGACTCAAAATGACCCCTAAAAACGTAACATTTTTCGTCTCATCATGTAGATTCGCTGAAGAAGGAGTGACTTCCTATTCTTATGTTATGGTTCGTTGGCGGTTTAAGGTAAAGATATTCTGTCTTTTTAGTAAAGGCCGTCCCTCTTACTTTTGTTTACTGCTTTGATTATGATCCTTTCAGTTAAGCCATTGCTATGTTCCCTTTGTATGATTCCTATTTGTTGATCCTTGTGATTTGATGTGAGTTGATATTCGTTTGCATGCTATAGTTTCTTTCCTTATAGCATTTCCTGTTTCAATGCCCATTATATGTTTTGCCTATATGTGTTAGACTTATTAGCCAGTCATGGGGAGTCCATGGCCTTGCCACTGATGCACCAGTGGTATTGACGCTATCTGTGGAGGTGGGTTTTAGTCCACAGCGTTCCCTTTAAGCTAGCTATTCCGGCCTATATTTATTATTGTATATGTTTACTTAGCCTAGAGCTTTGTGCATATATATTTGTTTTGCAGGGGGCGTATGGATGCATCCTAGGTACTTTGTTTTGTTTTAAATTTGGTGAATGGGTATGTGTGTGCAATACACTCCATTTCACATTTGGTACATCGAGCTAGCTACTCTATGTATAATTTGATATATGATTGTTGGGCATTTCTGTTAGTTCTATTTTTATATGATCCTTATTATCTTGTCTTCTCCATTGTGATTGACTTATGTTTGCCTTGTTTCAATTGCTTACACTTATGATCCATTTCATTTTCCTTTGATTCGTTTGACATTCTATATTCGTATTTCCTTTAATTATATTCTGTTAGTCCTACTATATGTTCCATATGCCTTGACCTTTGTCTTAGCAGGTTTGCTTGGATTCATTTCGCATTCAATTGCGTTTTTCTTTGTTTATTAGTTTTCGTTTGTTTATATCTGTTCACTGGGCTTTTTAAGCTCAGCCACATTTCTTTTCCTGCGGCAGGTTTTAGAAGGAAGTTGGGTTGAGTGAAGAGTGTTTAGGAGATCTTAGTGGACTACATTGTTGATACCCTTCCATGGATTAGAGTTTTGACTTAGAGTTTTCCTTTTGGTTCTTAGCTTGTTATCAGTTTTGGAAGTTGTAATGTTTAGAATTTGTCATTTATCTTTTCATTAGAACTGCATTGTAACCCTTGTATTAGTAATGTATTTTCGTTTACTTGTGTTCTGATTTGACTCCAAAATGTTACACTTTAGCCCTTTTCGGGTTGTGGTGTTACAGTTGGAGTATGATAGCGATGGTGCCTCATGCTTATCACTATCATAATCGTCAGATGAAGGATATTTTTTGTTCCTAAGATCGTCAAACATTTTGTTAAAGCTTTCACTTCTATTTATATGCTCATGCGGTGGAGAAACTGAAGGTACTGCTGATTGAGTCTGAGTTTGGATGAAAACTTCATCATCAGCCTCGAGAGTTCGTTGAACAGAGGAAAAATCTGGAGCGGCCAATTTGGATCCGTCTTTAATGTTTTCCTGGCGCGCATAGTAAGAGGACGGCAACGGAGGTCCTGAAGTGCCACTGTAACTCATCTTGAGTATGAATAAGAAGAAGAAAAGGTTATACTATATATGTGGTTTTAAGTTATAATAGACGCAATTAGATTATTATGGTTTTGGAGAGACTTGGTGTAAATGGGTTATGGCATGTATATCGTCCTATGAGATGGAATTCATGATTAATGGCGAGTCTATTGGTTCAATTAAGCTGTCTAGAGGTATCCGTCAAGGGGACCCGATGTCACCGTACTTGTTTATCATTATTGCAGACGTCCTCTCTAAAATGATTAATAATGCCATGAATCAGTCTCTTCTTACAGGGATAAAAATGGCCAGAAGTTGCCCAGTTGTGTCTCAAATTTTCTACGCTGTACTCGTTATTTTTTCTTAAAGCTAATGTTGCAGAGTGTGATTGCTTGCTTGATATTCTCAATCGTTATTGTGTTGCATCTGGGCAAACCATAAACTTCTCAAAATCAGAAGCGATGTTTTCTCCAAATACGCCTATGGATGTGAAGTTGTACTTTTCCAATCGACTTGGTGTGAAGCTAATGGACCCTAAAGCGCGTGATGCGAGGATTGCACCTCACTAAAGGTTTTACTTCTCAATGGATCTTGAGAAGCTTGCAATCATCCAGGCAGTGTACCTGACCGATGTAGTATAGTGTATGGTAGGTACCGGGTATTGATCGTTCTCTAGGGGAATAGTGTCGTTAGGATTGAAGGCTAGGTAAACTATGTCTAAAGGTGAGGGATGATTCTTTTTGTATTTTTTATGTTTTATGGAAAGCAAGTAAAATCTCGGGTATTGGAAGAGTGGGCGGAATTAGTTGCTCGTCAACTAACCCAAAAGCTTTTAATTAAACAAAATAAAATAAATAACAAGAAAAGTAAATGTGGTGAACTCCTTATGTAAAAACAAATGTGTTTACTTAGATTTCACTACTCCCTAGTTATCTTTCATTAGTCTGTTGAATTCCACAATTGTTTAGTTGAAGGATTGTATTCCTTAATACCATTCGTGGGGGTGTGTACAGCCTTCCCCAACCCTATGAGTTTCTATCTCTTCTTATGTCGACACGTTTAGTATCCTAACGTAGCCTCCTTAATAGTCCCTCATGCATTAAATACAATCAATAAAACCGTAGTACACATCCGATTACGTTTCTTAAGACGTTCAAGCTAGTTACGGTATAGGAGATTTAGCCAGTTTTCTTAAGCCTAACGCGAGTCAATCAACCAAACTATAAGGAAAACAACAAACCAACAATCAATAACTAGGTTTCATTAGATCTAAGCAAACACAAATAAACCTAAGCTAGCATGTTAATGTAAAGAAAAGATAAACAATTAATCAAACAACACATAGACATATTGAATGATTAAAGGAATAACTTATCTTTAATTGAACATGAAAGAAAAGAGGGTTTGAAACCCTAAATTTACTGCAAAAGTCGGACTAGGGTTTGTACACAAAGTTCCACCCCTTAATGAATATATATAGAGATACAACTCTGACGGCGTCAGGTTATAGGTTCTGACGCCGTCAGAACGCCATGTTTTAGGGTTTCGTATCGCCCAAGAGAACTTCTGACTTTGTCACTTGTTAAATCATCTGGGCCGTCTCTCTTTAGCTTAACACCTGACGGCCTCAAGGATTTTGTACCTGACGCCGTCAGGTGTAAACTTGACATTTTCTTTTGGGGCGTCACGTGTTAAAAATCTACCATCTTTATCATAAGATGATGGCGTCAGCTCCAAAGCCTGACGCCGTCAAGTGTGAAAACTTGACTTTTCTTTTTTTCTTCATTCTTGAGCATAAAAACATCCGAAAAGCTCCAAAATGCTTCATATTCCAGAAATCACGTCCCAAGTACCTAAAATGAGAAAAGAAACGATTTGAGACAATATTTGATCATAAAAACACGACTTACGGCTTAAATGACCCCCTAAAAACGTATCAAATAGAAAATCCTTATCAAATACCCTTACACTTGGGATTTGCTTGTCCTCAAGCAAATGAGCTTTTATACCAATCACAATACAAGTTAGGGGTCATTTAACATTAATATAATGTAATTACAACAAATAATCATTCTACCCTAGTCAAAATAAGCACGAAAATTGTACACTAGCACCTCACAATTAGTGTTTGGATACTCTCATCTCTCGTGTGTTATAAATGTATATATCACAAATGGAAATGGAAAAATATCTCTCACTACCTGTCATAGCACATAGACAAGTAGTGTGTTGAGTTTTCTTAATACATTTGGAATAAACTTTTTGAAAAGGCAATATTTTAGGATTGTCACCCAAACAGCCTATATGTGTGTGTTTATTGATTAGTCACATTGACTCTTCGACCCTCGTGTTTAAACCCTTTGTTTGCACTCATATTTAGTGCAAGATACCCATAGATACACCCTTTTGAGCCTATCCTTTCATTTTTACCCTTATTATAAATGTTTCGATACACCTATTCACCTTAGCCTACCGTGTAGTCTTGGTTTATGATTGGGAAGTTGGCACTTGCTCTAGTTTGAGGTTCAAGTTAAGAGATTTAGAAATCACACCTAAGTTGAAGACCTATCATTGAAGATCATTTGAGACCCCCATAATTTCCATGTATGATTCATCTCAAGTGGGGGGATGTATTTTATAATTTCTTGTAATGTAGTTTGAAAAAAAAATGTGAAATTCCGTATGTAGATAGTTTATTTATGGTGCAACCTTGTATAACACCTTGTTTAGAGCTTTTAAAGATTTAGTATCGAAGAGGCGACTTCCATCATCTATGAAGAATGAAGTTGTTGGTTCATAATCACCAACATGAAGACCAAGCGTTGTGCCCATCATGACATCCGCTAATGGCACACACACTTGTTATATGGTCCAGTTTTTGCGTCTTGGAGCTTGATCTTTGGATGAACGGCAAGTGGTAACGACTCGGTTGTAGGCTAAGACTATTTGCTTTCATTTTTATTTTACACCATTATTGTGCATCCCATGTCTTATCCTACCTTTAGTTGTGAATCATGCTTAGGTAAGGGAATTGAGCAGTCATTAGTGTCTTGCCCGGCGTTCCGGTCATGTACCATTGCCTTTGTCGCCTTCACCGTAGTATGTTAGTAACAACACTACACCAATAGCCTTATATATGTTCACCCAATATTGCCTTTAAAAATTGTTTTGACCTTAGCTCTAGTGGTGGAGATTTGTATAACCGCCAAGCCTATGATAGAATACATTCTATGACTATACGTTGAGTGATCACTGATGCGTGGATTTCGGTCTACGCAAAAGGTTTACCTCTCAAGGGATCTTGAGAAGCTTGCAATCCCCACCAGGCAGTGTACCTGACCGATGTAGTATAGTGTAGTGGCAAGTACCGGGGGATTGATCGTTCTCTCGGGGAATAGTGTTCGTTAGGATTGAAAGTAGTCTAATTAGGCCTAGGGGTGAGGGATAATTCTTTTTGTATTTTTATATTTTAAGGAAAACAAGTAAAAATCTCGGTTTTGGAAGAGTTGGCGGAAATTGTTGCTAGTCAACTAACCCAAATAACTATTTAAACAAATAAAATAAAATGATAAGAAAATAAAATGAGAAAACTTATATGGAGAAAACGTGTTTACTTAGACTTCATTACTCCCTAGTTATCTTTTATTGATTGATAAGTTTGTTACAATTGCGTGGGTGACGGGTTGCATTCCTTAATACCATTCGTGGGGCCGTATATGATCTTCCCCAACTCTATAAGCTTCTATCTCTTCCTATGGCGACACGATTAGTATCCTAACCATGGTCTCCTTAATAGTCACTTATGCATTAAATACAACCATTAAAATCGTAGTACACATCCGATTCATGTTTCTTAAGACGTTCAAGCATGTTACCATATAGGAGATTAGCCAGTTTTTTTAAGCCTAACATCGATTATCATTCACCCAACAACAATTAATAACAAACCATCAATCAACAATCAATAACTAGGTTTCATTACATCTAAGCAAACACAAATAAACCTAGCCTAGCATGTTAAAAGAAAGACAAGCATAAGATATAATCAAACAACACATAGACATATTGAATGATTGATGGATAACTTATCTTTAATTGAACATGGAAGAAACAAGGGTATGAAACCCTTGTTAAGTTCAGAAAATCGTACTAGGGTTTGTGTGTGTGTTCCACCAAAAAGTTCCTCTCTTAATGAATGAAAAATCCTAAAATATATATAGATTTTACATTCTGACGGCGTCAGCTTATAGCTTCTGACGTCGTCAACTTGCCGTATTTAGGGTTCTCGGATCACCTAGATCTACTTCTGACGGCGTCACCATATAAAATCCTCTGGGTCGTCTCTCTTAAGCATTACACGAGACGACCTACATTTTGTAACACCTGACGCCGTCAGGTGTTAAACCTAGATTTCTTCTCTTGAGCGTCTGGTACAAACATAAATCCACCTCTTTTATCTTCAAGTGACGGGATCACCTTTTGGTGTCTGACGCCGTCAGGTACAATTTCCAGCATGATTTCATGACTTTGTCGTTTTCTTCACTTTTTGCTCAAAAAACGTCCAAAATGCTTCATTTTCCAGAATTCCTCTCAAAAGTACCTAAAATGACAAAAGGAACGATTTAAGGTAATATTTGACCATAAAATCATGATTTAGGGCTTAAATGACCCCCTAAAAGCGTAACACTTTTCGCCTCATCAAATACCCTTACACTTGAGATTTGCTTGTCCTCAAGCAAATGCACTTTTATTCCAATCAAAATATAAGCTAGGGGTCATTTAACACTAATATAAAAGTAATTACAACAAATGATCATTCCACCCTAGTCATAACAAGCACGAAAATCATACACTAGCACCTCACAAATAGTGTTTGGATACTCTCATCTCTCGGGTGATATAAACCTATATATAACTAATGGAAATGGAAAAATATCACTCACTACTCGTCATAGCAAATAGATTACCATAGGCTTGGGGAAGGATCAAAAACCTCCACCACTTGGCGTAAGCACCTAGGAAGACTATCAAAGAGGGCTTTTCAAGGGTTGTAATGTTAGGTGTAGGGATATGATAAACACGGTTTGTTGGAATAAAGGATATTTTTACTGGTGGCGAGTTAATCATCTTGGTCAATTACATGTACAATGCGGCGTTGCTAAGCCAAGACTCGACTCAACTTAAGATAACTATGAAATAACAAAAATATAAAATAAACATAAAAGGAAACGGGATGGTAGTCCGTATGTTTTTTCACTTTTCTTTTTCTAATTTTTTTTCGTTTTTTTCTTGTTTTTCGGTTTTTTTTTTATTTTTTTTATTTTTTATTTTTTTTGCATACATTCTTGCCCTACCATCCAAAATAATACATCATAGGGGACTCGGTTCTCCCCTTACACTTGAACTTTTACATACTTTACAAATAAGTGTTCTAAAGACTCTAATTAAGAAAATCGAAACATTTGGAGTACTTTAAAACATTTGATGCACATATGGGGGTAATAATTGACTTCTTTCCCATTACTCTATAACAATAGTACTTTACCCATGAGTCCCAATCGTCCCAAAACAATATGTACAAAATATGACTCGACTTAGCAACCATGTAATAAATTAGACAATTAACTAAGGGTTTAAACAAATGTTGTAACAATAATGCACTAAAAATGAGTGCATACAAGGAAGGCTAAGGCGATTTGGGTGTACATTTGGGGGTGGATTGTAAACAAATGCTTCCTTTAAGTAAAATGCTTAAAGTTAGAAACGAAAAAGATAGGCTCTGAGGGGTGTACTAGGGGTATCGTGTACTAAAAATGAGTACATCGCTAAGGTGTGGGAAAATTACTTGACCAATGAAGTCAATATAATTATATAAACAGGTGTAAAACAAGGGTTATCCTAGTGCCTCTTATCATGTAGTAATCCAACTACACGAATGTAGTCTCACTTGTGGTCTCGGGATGAATCACTAACGCAAGTTCTAGAATCTAAATACTACCGGTACACTTACAAGCACTAAGGCTTTTCCTAACAAATCTAGGGGCGAACCTCACATATTTGGGGTGGAAATTTTTTTGAGTGGTACGGTTTTTGTGCTAGTTGTAATATCCTGAGAAAAACCCCAATTATTAACAAACACTAAACATGAAGTAATTATATGTTACTATTCATGCACCCATTTTTAGGCAAAATTTTAAACTTTTTGTTTATACTATGCAACTCTGAATCATTATGTGCTATGTGATTCACACTTACCTAGAATGAGCTCACACGCAACCCACAATGACCTGGACAAGGCACAACGTAACTATGGATCAGTTTTGATCATAAGTGCAACACTTTGCACTCACAATACCCACATATGAGGTTTACATCTCAGTGGAACTCACAATACCCACATATGAGGTTTACATCTCAGTGGAACTCACAATACCCACAGATGAGGTTTTAACCTCAGTGGACCCCACTATATGAATACGAGTTATAATACTCACTTATGGGACCCACATCCCTCTTGGTGGGCCCCACAACATCAACATGAACTATGATACACATGGTGGGACCCACAACTCCCACGTAACTGGATTACATCCCCGTGGGCCCCACAACTACAAAATATAATATAATATTCACTGCAGGACCCACATTGTTCACAAGTGGACCCCACATGACCATACTTGGTCACACAACTCTTATTGGGCCTACACGACCCAATAACAATCACACTAGCCCAAATCCATTACACAGATCACATTTAAACATGAAATGGGCCTAAGGAACTCCTAAGCCCACTAACGACCCAATCCAACAACTAATATAACATATGAATTCGAACGTGTTTGCACGTTTGCTTTGGCTTTCGTTTTCGCGATTCTCACAAACAACTTATGGAACAAAAGACACTACCTCATTCTTTGCACCCAAAAGAATCGAGATCAACATTTATCTCAACCAAATACGTACAAATGAATAGTAAACGAAGGGCAAAACTACACGAGGTCACAACATACCCCAAACGTACCCAACTTTGGTCACATTGTGCTAAACGCGTTTCCATTGATCCTAATGAGTTCCAAACACTCTCAAATGACTTCCTAAGTGTTTCTCATCAACTTACAACTCTCATAACTCACAAGCGTGCCCTATCTCAAAATGTTGTCTCGTTGTATATATACAAACGTACACGTATAAACTCAAAACATGCACAAGTTTACTTGAGACCATCCAAAACAATTAGAAGTCTCTTATTACTCATTTAAGGTCATTTGATCTAATCTAAACACAACTCTAAGCTCCCAGGACTCACAACAAATATTTCGACCTATACTTATTTAATTTTTGGTCACGTTATTCTCATTTAGACTCCTAAGCACACCACAGCTTCTACAACTCTGACAAACGACTCATAAGACCTAGTAACCCTATCTATAACTCACAACAACATATACAAACTACAACTCGATCACAAGGTGACCATTTGGTCACGTCAACCTGTCAAACGAACCCTTTTGTTATTTTACAACCAAACACACTCTCAAACTCTTTCACATTAGACCATATGACTCCACAAGGACCAAAGGACTTCATTATACTCCTGCTTACATCGTTATACTTGCTACTCGAAATAAAATCAGGTTTCTAGAACCCTTTTGCCTCATCACCTCACTTAAACCGAAACACATAAGTGTAGAAACACTTGGATAAGCTACTTGCAACCAATCATGCTATCCTACCTCCCCCTACTCGTTATCCTCACCATATTATTCTCTTTGTCTCTTCAACTTGCGTCCCTATCTTCATGTATGTACTCCCATGCAAGTTATACTTACGTATAACTCACAACAAACTCACCAACAAGCTTTCATGTCCACTATGTGATACCGAGAAGAACTCAAGAAGTCACAAGCTCTTCCCAAGCTCGTACAAGCTCTCCACAAGCTCCTCTCAAGACCTTGGTGTGTTAGAGATCAAGCCACAAGTCCACGAGTTCTTATCTTGCTTCCACAGTGACCAAACTTCCTACCTTTGAAGGTGTATGTTGACATAAATAATGCATAAAAACGTTATTATATTTTTCGATATCTCTACGTTTTGACGATCACAAAATGTAAAATCATTAAACGTAAGATTACTAAGTAAACAAGTATTAAGCTAGTTTATATCATTTTATCCAACTTAATCACTTAAGGTATGAATAAACTAGTGCTTAATACATCTCATGAACAAAGGGGTATTTAATTAATTATTACAAAGTTTATTTAATAATATAAACATATTATATATTTTTGAAAAACACTTTTGGTAATAAAAGAAAATGTTTAAATCATACTAAATATATGAATTCAAATTTTTAACCAAAATCAGTTAGTTTTTCACCAAATAAACTTTCCCCACTAAAAGACAGAAAATCTGGCCGTTACAGCTGGGCGGCCCCCTTAATTTTAAGGGGGCCGGCCATGAATTAAGGGGGCCGGCCACGCTCCCCTGTCAGATTCTGTCAGAAATTTTCTCCTATAAATACCACCTCAAACCTGGTATTTTTCTCACCTCTTGCACGAAAATTTTCAGATCTAAATCTCTCTAAACATCTTCTAAAACCCTTTGATCATTAGATTATTAATCCTTGTTTCAAGTGATTCAATCCCTCCTCATCCATCCTCATCCAAAGTGCAAGAGAAGAATACTCCTTCAACCTCAAGTTTAAGAAGTATTGTATATTTGTTGTGTATATTGTGTATAGCATTTGTGAAGTAGTGTTGTGTTTATAGTAAGTAGTTCTAGGAGAGCTAGTTGTGAATAGAAGTTGGGTAGAGAAGAAGATTAAGTAGTGAAGTAGTGAAGTGGTGTGTAGTAGTGAAGAAGTTGAGGTGTGTACAAGTAGTGAAGAAGTAGTGATAAGTTGTGGTGTGTTGTGAGATTGGTTCTAGCTAGGATTAGGACCCGACATTTAGCTTAGTGTCGTAAATTGGTGTAAGCAAAAGTCGTGTAAGGTTTTCTCCGCCATAAGGGAGCTTGTTGACATAGTGAAGAAAACTCCCAAGTTAGGTGCTCGGGGAGTGGAGTAGGACGAAGAGGAGATTCGTAGCCGACCACTATAAATCCTTTGTCTCACGGTGCCATTCTTCCATCTCTATCTTTTTATATACTTACTTACATACTTGTCATATTATATACTTGTTGATATCGTAGTTTATAACTGTGCAAGTCTTTTGGTATCATATAAAATTCGGATTGGTGTTTTCATAAACAAAGTTTTTGTAAATTAAAAAGACGTAAAACTATTCAACCCCCCCCTTCTAGTTTTCCACAGTGTAGTAAGCATATTCAAAACACTTAGTTTATTTTTTACTTCATTTCCATGGTTCCATTCGAATATATCACCAACACTTTAGCTTGTTTTCTCCTATGTCTCGTTAAGCTCATGCCTTACAAAAACTCTCACTCACATCTCTATATACGTATGAATAAAGATATGAACTCTATACAATCTTAACATAACTCTAAGACCATAAAAATCACACGTTCCTAAGTTGGTTGGCCTATAATGAAAAACAGTCAACATATTCTAAGAGTTTACAAATGATTTTCTCACTTTGATTTGGTGTTGGTATTCGAAATCTATACATACAACATATACATATTTTTGTACAAACTATTTCTTTGGAACCTCAACAAACAAGCTACACTAAGCTCACTCCCTCACAAGCTCATGTAAGCTGATTCACAAGCTCAAAGCTTGAGCCCTTCGCTCGTTCACAGAAACAACCAAACACCCTTAACGGGCCTAAGCCCAACACACTCAAAATTGTTGTGTCATGTTCCACGGCCCAACAACACTCACTCTCACTTTGGCAAGGCCCAATGTGAGCCCAAGAACCACCAAACCCAGTTGGAAGCCCACTGGACCTACAGAAGACCCAATGGGCCTTAACAGATCAAGCTAAGCCCATTCACACTATAACGAACTTATAATAATCTATAAGCTCAAATAAGCCTACTGATAAGCTACTATCACTTTTTCTAAGCTTTCGGTAACTTAATAAACTACTTGGGATAAGGTCATAAGGTAAAATGTTGTTTTGGACTAAAAATGCAAAAGATATAAAGTCAATGGATTAAAACTGTCAACTGTGGAAATTAAGGGTTAAAACTGTATTTTTTGTAAGTTAAGGTTACAAACAGTAAATATAAAGTATTTTGAGTCACTTGTGTAAATTTGGAGGTATAAGGATCTAAAATGAACATTTTATACATAAAGGACTAGTTTTGCAAAGTTTCTAAACTACAAGGACTAAAACTGTAAATTCTGCAAACTTGGTGTTAAAACAATACATTTGGAATATTTTTGTCATTTATTGACTAATTTGATATACTGAGTATTATAAATGTAATTATACTTTTCACAAGGACTAAAAATGTCAATTTTAAAAGTACAAGGGCTAATTTTGTAAATATTGGAAAAAGAGTGTCAAAACTGTTATTTTGACAAAGTAAAGTTATAAATGAAATAATTATAAACTTGGGGTACTTAAATGTCATTTTTATAAACTTATGGGTTATAAATGTAAACTTTATAAAGTATAAGGGTTAAAGTGTAATTTCACTAAACTTGGTAAAATGGTTATTTTGATAACTAAAGGAACTAAAAGTGAATATTTAAATTAACAAGATAATGGAAGATCACTTTTCACATATCCTATAAATATGTCACTTTCACAAAGCCCAAGGACTGAAACTGTAAAGTTTTACTATTAAGGTTTAAACTGTAAACTTCGGAAACCCTAAGGGTTATGGACTAAAACTCTCATCGAGATCATGGAACATAATGAACACTCAATCCACTGAAACTCTGCACCCTGCTAGGGTGCACAACTCTATAAGTCTGGCACGACTTATCGTCAACACACATAAAGACAAGATAATATTAAGTATAATATTATTTTTAAATTTTAAGCATTATACACAAATGCAAACCACACCAGAAACTGAGGTTTCTCATATTATCCAGGTTGTGTGTTGGAGCCATTCACCAGTTGCACTTGACATTACTTGTTTGCCTACATACACACTCATTCGAGGTGAGTCTATAGTCCCACACTTTTTACATGTTTTACAACTATGTGGGTGGGATACATGCTACATTACATGAACACAAGTATTTCACTATTGTATGCTACCTGAATATTGCATAAGACACTACCCCAATTTGAAAGTCCCTTCTATCATGAACCTTAGTCACTTGCGAGTGAACGCGAATACTGTGAATAGATCTATTTGGTGTTTGACAGACCCATTTGTTCTAGCCGGATGGATAGCCTTTGTGCTAGCCGGATTGATAGACAAATGCACTTTATTTGATACACTAGGAGAAATGGCAAACTCCTACTCAAGGGCCCCCTTATACTGTGTTGATGTCATTATGATGGCTCACATACATGTTAACGTTGTGTTCATGAGACTTATGGCAATAAGCATACGGAACAAATAAATTGATTACTTCTGAAATACTTGGAATGTGTTCAATTGCTTTTAAATATAAACGCTATGGATTCACTCAACAATTTTGTTGACTTTTTAGCATGTATCTCATGTAACTGAAGCAATCTCCAAGAGAATGTAAAAACTTCAAGATTAAAGCAACGCCAAAAGCTTGATTATCCCCGTACATCTTCTTGTCCAATATAACTTGTTAAACATGAGAAAACAATCACGGCAAACCTCGCGTAAAATCGGCGGTAAATTCTATATAAGATAAAATCCTAGAAAGCAAGTAAAGATATAATGCTTGTGGAATGAATGTTTGCAGATTCCTGGAGTTTATAAGTTAAAGATTTAACAAAACTTTACAATTTCGGCAGAAAAACAAAACTTGCAAAATTTTCAGAAAATTAACACCTGACGTCGTCAGGTTGTAACTCCTGACGCCGTCAGAATTGATATGACAGAAATTTCATGTTTAGTTTCCGGAAAATTTCTAGAAAAACCTATGCCTTAATTCCTGGAATTCTTGCAAAGCATTCATCATGACTCGATACAAGCATTTGACTCAAATAAATACTAATATGTATGTTTATTTAATATTGTTATCGTTCATGTTCAATTCGTTCTTTTAAACAAATTTAGATTTCCCTTACACTTATCTTTTGCAAAATACCTTTATATGTAGTTAAGACGAAGTTAAAAACAAAATAAAGCATTTTCACAATTTAATTTGAAACATGAACCATAAACAATAAAAATAAAACACACATACGGAAGCAAATAAAATCAATTAAACAAACAATCAAACAAATAAAGCTTGGGTTGCCTCCCAAGAAGCGCTTTTCTTTATTAATGTCTTGTAGCTAGACTCAAAGTCACGCTCTACTACGTGACTTCGTCCCGTAATATGATGTATCCATTGTTGATAGAATTCTTGCTATCATGGTAGTAATGTTTCAATCGTTCGACATTCACAGTCATCTCTCCACCTTTTTCATTAATCAGGATTACTGCCCCATTTTGACATAAGCTTTTGATTGTGAATGGTCCATACCACCAAGTTTTTAGTTTATCAGGAGGTAGTTTTATCCCTGAATGGCTTAAAAGTAAGAACTCCCCTCTCATAAACTTGTCAGTATCTCCAATCTGCTGATTACATTCGGCCGCAACTTCTTTAGACACCATATTTCATTTTTTTTTCTCTTCCCCTCCTCCGTGCCTTTGGGGATTCTTGATCCTTGCTTCCCAAGCAAGGATCGCACTCCGGACATGATTATTAGGTGCATTAGGGTTGGTTGAGAGTCTTTTCTGCATTTTGCACTTCCCAACATTCCATGGGGTCATGTGAAAGTGAACTCTTCTTTGCCCCGACCTGCGCTCTATTGTCCCCGTTTCATATTTGATGGTAGCTCATGCTGTAGCGAGGAATGGTGCTCCCAAGATTACAGGTATGTAGTCATTCTCCCTATCATCAAGAATCGTGAAGTCAATGGGATATAGGAATCCTGCTATGTTAATTAATACATCCTCTGAAATTTCTAAAGGGTACACATAAGAATGATTTGCGAGGGACAACCTAATGCGGGTGGCGGTTGGTGTCTTATTGGTTAACTGAGCATAAATGGATAAGGGCATTATGTTCACCTCGGACCCTTGATCGGCTAAATTCTCCAGATATTTTAAATCTCTTATGCCACATAATATTTTGAAGTTTCCGTAGACCGCCTGTTTTTTGTTGACTTTCTGGGCGAGAATACTTTGACACAATGGACTTATGAATAATGTCTCACCCTCCTTCTTTTTCTTCTTCCCCTTAGAGCCTCTAGGTGCGTAGTCTATCCCATTGTTTTTCACCCAATTATCAATGGTCTTTTTATTAATGCTGTGGTTTAGATAATACCCTATGGTTCGGGATTCATGTGGTTGTTTCATAGAGGGCTCCTCTTTCCCTTCTTCTGAGCATGATCCTTTAACTAAATCACTTTCGTCAGCTTCGTTGGTTGCAATGAAGTTATCCCCACAGTCATCCTTGACAATTGGTCGCTCTTCATTTTCTCTGTCGTCCATATGAACTATAGAGATAGAGTTAACAAACTTGGTGGTGGGTATGTCGCTTTCTTTCCTCACTAATACCTTTTTTGGAGTTTCTGTTTTCGTGTACTCCTTTAACAGGCTCATCATCTCCGCCATCTTCTTTTGCATTTCCTCCTTCTGTTTATAAACGGCCTCCTTGAATTTTGCCAACCTTTCAGAATGAGTTGACATATATTCTCTCATTCGAGCCTCGAATTCTGGGTTGAGGTCGTGAGGAGGTGAATAGGGTCGAGTATACTTTTGGAAGGTTTCGGCGTTCTCCCTAAGAGGTGATTCGGACAACGGTGTTGGTTTTATGTCTAAGATAGAGTTAACCGTTGCTCGTTGTGGACTTAGGGGTCTCTTTTGTTTCTCAATTAGGTAGTCAACCCTATTTTCAAGTTTACAAAGGGTTTCTTCGGAGAGTTGAGTAGTCTTTTCCGGTGACGAAATTGCTTTGACAGCCGAGGTTACAACATGAGCAGTTTCCCACAATTCNCTGATTATCTCTTCCTTTTCTCTGTAGTCCATATGAACAATAGAGATAGAGTTAACAAACTTGGTGGTGAGTGTGTCGCTTTCTATCTTCACTAACACCTTTTCTGGAGTTTTTGTTTTCGTGTACTCCTTTAACAGGCTCATCATCTCCGCCATCTTTTCTTGCATTTCCTCCTTTTATTTATAGACGGCCTCCTCGAATTTTGCCAACCTTTCAGAATGGGTTGACATATATTCTCTCATTCGAGCCTCGAATTCTAGGCTAAGTTCGTGAGGAGGTGAATAGGGTCGAGCATACTTTTTGAAGGTTTCGGCGTTCTCTCTAAGAGGTGATTCAGAAAACGGTGTTCGTTTTATGTCTGAGATAGAGTTAACCGTTGCTCGTTGTGGACTTAAGGGTTTCTTTTGTTTTTCAATTAGATAGTCAACCCTTTTTTCAAGTTCACAAAGGCTTTCTTCGGAGAGTTGAGTAGTCATTTCCGGTGACGAAATTGCTTTGACAGCCGAGGTTACAACATGAGTAGTTTCCCACAATTCATCATTGTAGAATGCAAGTTCATCGATGATTTCCCATAATTCCTTGGCGTCTTTGTCACCCAATCTGCCCCCGGCGGCTCGATCAATGGTGCGCTTGGTATGGTAGTCGACATGGTCATAGAAAATTTGGATTTGGAGCCAAAGATCTATCCCATGATGAGGGACTTTTTGGAGTAAGTCCTTGAAACGAGTCCATGCTTCGTAAAGAGTTTCGCCTTGACGTTGTTGAAACATCAAGATGTCATTCCTTAACTTTGTGGTTCTCCACGGTGGGAAAAATTGAGCAAGGAAACGAGAGGTGAGATCATCCCAAGATGTGATGGATCCCGCGGGTAAACACTCAAGCCATTGACTAGCTTGGTCAAGTAGAGAGAATTGGAAGAGACGCAATCGGGTCGTCTCTTGAGTGTTAACATCAAGGTCTATGGAATCTATGATTTTGAGAAAGTCCTTGAGGTGTTGATTTGGATCTTCGAAACGAATTCCATGGAATGCACATCCGCTTTGCACCAACCGGATGGTGTCGGATCGCAAGGGAGACACATTGGCTCCTTGAGTGAGCTCATCTGTTAAGGCTGCAGCTTTCTGTATCGCACTCTGAATTGTAGCAGGCTCAGTCGCTTTCACCATTCCACGGATTTCAGGGACTNCGTTGGTGGCTAGGACGGGAGTACTCTCCTAAAGTGCATGCCCTAGGAGGTTGGTTTGGTTGTGGTGGGTTTTGAGGTGGGTTGGCGGTGTCAAAGATATTACCACCTTCCATGATGGCGGATGGTAATGGTTACGAACAAAGGAACAAAGAAAAAGATAGACTAAAGAAAACCTATAAAAATAAAATAAAAATCTCACTTAGAAAGGAATCTAGTGAGTAGACTTAATAAAAATAAAATTCAACCTAAGCAATAACTATTCCCCGGCAGCGGCACCAAAAACTTGATGCGTGGATTGCAGTCTACACAAAAGGTTTTACCTCTCAAGGGATCTTGAGAAGCTTGCAATCCCCACCAGGTAGTGTACCTGACCGATGTAGTATAGTGTAGTGGCAAGTACCGGGGGATTGATCGTTCTCTCGGGGAATAATGTTCGTTAGGATTGAAAGTAGTCTAATTAGGCCTAGGGGTGAGGGATGATTGATAACATCAAATAACCATGATATTTAAGTGTCAATTTCCCCCTATTATGCTCATTTATATTATTAATTATGTGGATATATGCTATTATCTCTTCATATTTTGTATCCAGGTCTAAGTGGGCATAGGAGCTAAAGAGACGAGGAAATTGGAAAGTACGTGCAAAAGATAGACAAATCCAAGAATGCTGGAAGAAGCTACGGCGTAACTCAATCTCTCAATTACGCTGTAGCGAGGATATCTACTAAGAAGACCAAAGTCAACACGAATCAAGAGTTACGGCGTAACACATTTCATAGTTTACGCCGTAACAACCACATGGCTTGAAGAATCCTCAGACCTGAAGACTACGCCATAACAACAACTATGGAATACGGCGTAGCAACGAGTACGAGAGTAGTCCAAGATCAAGAATTAACGTACGACGTAACACACCTTTTGGAATACGGCGTAATGAAGACTACAAGAGTTATCTAAGATCCGATAAATACTCTACGGCGTAACCATTTGGAGATTACGACGGAGAAGAAACCCTAAATCACTATTACGGCGTAACAATTCATCAATTACGCCGTAAACTATGGATCTGGATAAGATTTCAGCAGTTACGGCGTAACACATTTTATAGTTACACCGTAACTCCCGACGGCCCTATAAATACAGCCCTAATTTCTGCTTTCAACATCAACTTTCTCACACACGAAGTCAGAGATCATTAGNTCATAGTTTACGCCGTAACAACCACATGGCTTGAAGAATCCTCAGACCTGAAGACTACGCCATAACAACAACTATGGAATACGGCGTAGCAACGAGTACGAGAGTAGTCCAAAATCAAGAATTAACGTACGACGTAACACACCTTTTGGAATACGGCGTAATGAAGACTACAAGAGTTATCTAAGATCCGATAAATACTCTACGGCGTAACCATTTGGAGATTACGACGGAGAAGAAACCCTAAATCACTATTACGGGTTAACAATTCATCAATTACGCCGTAAACTATGGATCTGGATAAGATTTCAGCAGTTACGGCGTAACACATTTTATAGTTACGCCGTAACTCCCGACGGCCCTATAAATACAGCCCTAATTTCTGCATTTCAACATCAACTTTCTCACACACGAAGTCAGAGATCATTAGGAACAGTTAGAAGGCCCTTCACAGCAGCATACGAAGGCTTTACAAGGGAGAAATCACACCTTAATCACCATAAGTTTTAGCATTTCATTATTTCAATTACATTTCGAATATATGGATCTTGTAAACATTATTTCGAGTGTTAATTCTAATATGATTGGCTAAGCACCTCTAGTGCTAGCCTAGTTATGATGTCTATATTGTTTTAATCATGTTTCTGTACTTTTCTTATATTCTTTTACGTGTGTGCATGCATAGTTTATCTTGAGAACCTCTTATTTCGGTAGTTTTGATATGCGGTTGTATCCATTACGCTAGCTTTAATTGAATTAAGACCCCAATTGAGTTAGTAGGCTAGAAGAATTGACCATAGGACACTAGCCTGATGGATTACGAGGAAATGGAAGGGATGACAACTGACCATATTGCCTTGTGTGCGAATTGACCATAGGATCACCTTCCGTACTTGATAAACTTAAGAAGTTAGAGAAATGGTCTATGATCGTGACAACGGGCCATTAGAGATAAGTCTAGCATGTAGTGGTACTTCATGACTCAAACCCGTATACCATACATCGGCTTACTACATGGGAAACGCCATGGTTCCTGACATGATTCGAGGGAGATAGGCTAGGGAACTTGACCATGTGCACCTAGTGATATATGTCCGCCCCACCTAAAGCATAAGATTAGTTTAATAGGGAACATGACATAAAATGATATAGGAGTAGTAACTAGGCTAGTACACTTTTCTCCCACTGCTCACAACTTTACTTTTATTTGCTATTTGTTTTCTTGTTTTTTTTTTATCTCAACCAATCAATCAATCAATCAATCTTTCTTTTAATTAGTGACATTAGACTTAGACTTAGTCCGCACCACATAGCTCTTGGGACGACCTCGGAGTTACCATTAATATTCTATACACGACCGGATTCTCTATCCGTTAGTGCAAATAGGTAGACCTTAGGTAAAACGAGTAATTATAATTATTAAAAACTGGTCGGTAAAACCTACATCGAGTTTTTGGCGCCGTTGCCGGGGAGCTATAATAGGATTTTTGTTTAAGTTTTTAAATTTCCTAGTTTTATTTTGTTTTTCTAATATTTTTGTTTTTAGTTTCAGGTACCATGGAAGTAATCGACATCGATAATCTTACTTTGGAAGAGTACCTTGCTATGACTAGGGACGAGCAAGGACCGGGGCTGGTAAGGCCAATGATTGGAGCGGATGTCCAATTCGAGATCAAGCCGCAGTTTATGAGAGTGTTAAGAGAAAAACCATTTGCTGGACTCAAGACGGAAGATGCTTACGAGCACGTGGAAAATGTGCTCTACATTACTAGTCTCTTCAACATACCAGGTGTTTCTCATGACGCAGTCATGCTCCGGGTGTTCCCTATGACCCTTTCCGGAGCTGCTAAAAGATGGGTTGATAGGTTACCTACTGGAACCATCAACACTTGGAATCTCCTCATGAAGAACTTTATCCAACGTTTTTGCCCTCCTTTCCGAAGAACAAAACAGTTGGAAGAGATTCATAATTTCAGACAAGAGGAGGACGAGACATTGTACCAGGCATGGGACCGATTTAATGATCTCTTGTATAGATGCCCTACACATGACGTGAACATTCAACAAAAGTTCAACTTGTTCTATAAAGGCATCAACATTGCAACTAGACGAATGGTTGATTCACAAGGACCCATTCCAGGGATGACACCTGCTCGAGCCTTGGATATAATTCAAGATATTGCTGACCACTCACAAAAATGGCACGATGGAGGTAGCACAAGAAGTACCGGAGGAGGTTTGGAAGGTATGAACGCTCTTACTAATCAACTCGAGAACTTAGGAAGGGAAGTGAAGAAGCTTAAGGAAAGCGTTCATGTCATCCAAGTCGAATGCAATATTTGCAAAGGAGCCCACCTCGCAAAGGATTGCCCATTAATGGAAAAGAAGGTTGAAGAGGTAAAATACGGTGATGGATGACCATTTCAAGGCAACAACAATGGTTATCGTGTTGGACCACCTGGGAACTTCAACAGAACTCCTTACGGGGAGAGAAGGTCAAAATTAGAAGAAACCATAACCAAATATTTGGAAGAATCAGCGAAAAGAAAAAAATAACAAGATGATTGGTTAACAGAGTTTCAAGAAAGCACCAAAAAAAGCCTTGACAGTCATGATAAATCTCTTAAAAACCTCGAAGCTACAATCGGAAGGCTTAGTGACGAATTACATAAACGATAAGTCATAAGAAACAAGTCTGTGGGAACATGCATGGCTCTTGTAACTAAGGATGAGATTGAAGATTCTGAAGATAACTTTCATTATGCACCATTTCATGATTCAAATATACAAGACAATGCCAAACAACCCGAAGGAGCACCTATACGGTTGCCAAACAAAGAAGATAGTGCGGAAAGTTTCGCCCTCCCATGCTTAATTGGGAAACATAGTTTAACAGCATTAGCTGATTTGGGATCAAGCATCAATGTCATGCCATTATCTTTATTCCGATATTTAAACATTACTTGCCTTGAGAAGACAAATCTGGTGATTGAAATGGCCAATATGACTAGGGCCACTCTCGTGGGCGTTGTTAATAATGTTATTGTGAAGATCGACCGTTTCCTGTTCCCGGCTGATTTTGTCGTTGTTGACATGGCAAACACTCCTAATGAAGACCTTATCCTTGGAAGACCTTTCCTTGCAACTGCACGAGCACGCATCGACATTTTTATGAAAGAAATTTCATTGGGAGCATATGATGAAAGGGTTACATTCAAGATGAGGAAAACATTGCTAATTGAAAATGAGGAGGTAGCCAGTTCATGCGTAGCTAACACTGCAAACGAGGAACCTTATCCCGCCACGCATGGAGTTTCTGATGAGGTATTTAACTATATGACTCCTCTATGTCTATTATATACGCATAACGTCAATCAGGAAACTGAAGAAGATGGTGAAAAGTCGTTTGAAGGGGAAGTGGACGATGAGGACCCACCTCTCGAACCCTGGAGAGATAAAAAGCCGGTAACAGTTACCGTGGTAAAACATTTTTGCGAACCTATAGCCTTTTCTAATAACGAGAAACTATGTATACCATCATGTTGTCCGAGTGCAAAATCTTGCAATGGAGGAGGATGGCTAAGATTGAGACGACTTAAAAGAGAGGCAAGAATCTGGTCGTGCTATGAAGACTCGGATTTTGATCGAAACTTGTGGAAGCAGAACTACCAAAATAGTATTAACTCCGATGAAGTAATCAAGTGGACATGCCATTTTTGCAAACCGGCATTAATGATAAAGAACGGAATTACACAAGCCTGCCAACGTGCGATCCGTCACGGAAGAAATGTAGTGGAGGAGAACTGATTCATGGCGATGTGGCAAAAAGATACCAATGGGCATGTTTTAACGAATCTATGAGATCCGATGTTGGATATCATGGAATCTCATTTAGGAACTGGTTAAAAGTTAAGTTAGGAGAAATCCAGTTAAGTGTTCAAGACGAAATGCATCATCGCAGCAAATGGGCAAAAGCAAACTTCTTTAAAAGGAATCGGCTTAACTTGGTACAGTATGTAGCCCCAACGGTGTGGGATAGACCAAAGACTTCTAAGAACAAGGAGTCGGGAATTTTATCCCAACCACCCACGTGAAGGCCCGTGGGAATGAGTCTAACTTAAAGACTCGTTAATAAACAAAAGTGCTCTTGCGGGAGACAACCCGTATTATCATTTTCTTTGTTGGTTTGTATGTTTGTCTTATATTTTTGCAGGAATTGGAGCATGGAGGAGCGAGAGAATCTGTTTACTGCAGAAACTGATGCTCTCGGATCAGCAATTACGGCGTAACAAGGTCTTATGACTACACCGTAACCATCCTACCGTAGCTGATCTCTCCAGGTTTTCTCTAACTACGGCGTAACTCATTTTCATGGTTACGCTGTAACACTTCTCTGAGGTGTATCCTTTAAAATATTTTCAAACATACTAAACTTGTATTAGTAATTAAATGAACTTTGTGGGTATGTTCCCTATAAGCCCTCACGAGACTTAACTCGTCCACTTGGGACACCAAGTGGTTTAAAAGGCTTGTTGCATATGCTAAATGCAACCGTGATTCCTACGAAAGTAAGTTAGGATTTTTCTTGTTTTTATTTTTTATTTTTAGATTTATGATTGTGATAGTGGTGTGATTTCAGGGAAATGGAGTTTGCTCATGAAGGCTAGTTGAAGGCACGAAGATTTCTTGTGATCCTTCTTTCATTTTTGGAGCAAATTTCAAGGAAGTTCTCGCTCTAATTCTCCCTTCTCTTCACATTTACTTCATTTTTAGTACAAAAGGGACTTTGTACATTTCAAGTGGGGGGACGGGAGTAGAATTATCTTGAACTTTATTAGCCCTCATTTTTTTCTAGTTTATTTTGAAAAAATTTGCCATTTTAAAACTTTTGACATGTTTTTCTTAACCGAACTAGAATAGACCTTAGCCGAGCGCATTTAACCCTTGAATTAATATGGTGAGGATTAGCCTATTCAGTTTCACCCCGTTAACCAAATCCACCAAAATATTGAGTGTGCCGGTAGTTTTGTAAACTTTAGAACTTGGCTTTTACATCATTTCAAACCTATAGACGAGTAATGTGCTAGACGCATTTGGAAGGAATGATTTTAGAAGGCAATGTTTTAGGATTATCATCCAAATAGCCTTATATATGTGTGTGTTTATCGATTAGTCACCTCGACTTCTCGACCCCCGTGTAAACCCTTTTGTTGCACTTATCTTTAGTGCAAGATACCCCTAGTACACCCTTTTGAGCCATTCCTTTCGTTTCTTACCCAAATATATATTATTTCGATACACCATTACACCTTAGCCTACCGTGTAGTCTAGTCTATGATTGGGAAGTTGTTGTTTGCCCTAGTTTGAGGTCTAAGTGGATGAATTCAGGAATCACACCTACAAAAGACAAATCATTGAAGATCATTTGAAGACCCCCCAATTTTCTCATGTATTGTTCATCTCAAGTAGGGGGATGTTTATTGTTGTTAGCAAAGAAAAAAAAATGAAATTCCGTATGTAGATACTTGAAATAAACAGGTGCACCAATGTATAGCACCTTGATGAAGAGCTTATCAAAGATATAGTATCGAAGAGGCCACTTCGGTCACAATTGAAGAAAAGAGTTGGTGAATAATTCTACACCAACATGAAGACCAAGTTTTGTGCCCGTAATGACGTCCTCAAATGGCACATTAACTTGCTATGATCCAATTTCTGCGTTTCGAAGTTTAGACCTTGGGCAAACGGTAAATGGTGATGACTTAGTTGTAGGCTTAGACTATTTGTTTGTTATTTTTCATTTTACACCAATTATGTGAAATCCCATGTCTATTCCTACCCTTAGTCGTGAATCATGCTTAGGTGAAGGATTCGAGCAGGTCTTGGTGTCTTTCCCGGTTTTCCGGTCATGTATCATTTCCTTTGTCGCTTTCGCCGTGGCATGTTAGTAACGACACCACACCCTTAACCTTATATGTGTTCACCCAATGTTGCCTTCGAGGGTTGTTCCAACCTTAGCTCTAGTGGGGGAGTTTTGTGTAACTGCCAAGCCTATGATAGAATGCATACTATGACTGTGCAATGAGTGATCACCTTGAAAATTGACACTTAGAATATAGATAGAGTGAGTGTTTGTTTCCCTTTTCGTGAGGTGTTCGGCTTTGAGAAATTCTAGCATAGGATATTTTTAAATTCATATTTCCCGAGTAATATTGGGGATATCTTTTTGAGAATACTTCTAATAAGGTCTACTTGAGGGCAAGTAGAGTTCAAGTGGGGGGATAGTTGATAACATCAAATAACCCTGATATTTAAGTGTCAATTTCCCCTATTATGCTCATTTATATTAATAATTATGTGGATATATGCTATTATCTCTTCATATTTTGTATCCAGGTCATAAGTGGGAATAGGAGCTAAAGAGACGAGGAAATTGGAAAGTACGTGCAAAAGATAGACAAATCCAAGTATGCTGGAAGAAGCTATGGCGTAACTCAATCTCTCAATTACGCCGTAGCGAGGATTTCTACTAAGAAGACTAAAGTCAACACGAATCAAGAGTTACGGCGTAACACATTTCATAGTTTACGCCGTAACAACCACATGGCTTGAAGAATCCTCAGATCTGAAGACTACGCCGTAACAACAACTATGGAATACGGCGTAGCAACGAGTACGAGAGTAGTCCAAGATCAAGAATTAACATACGACGTAACACACCTTTTGGAATACGGCGTAATGAAGACTACAAAAGTTATCTCAGATCCGATAAATACTCTACGGCGTAACCATTTGGAGATTACGACAGAGAAGAAACCCTAAATCACTATTACGGCGTAACAATTCATCAATTATGCCGTAAACTATGGATCTGGATAAGATTTCAGCAGTTACGGCGTAACACATTTCATAGTTACGCCGTAACTCCTGACGGGCCTATAAATACAGCCCTAATTTCTGCATTTCAACATCAACTTTCTCATACACAAAGTCAGAGATCATTAGGAGCAGTTAGAAGGCCCTTCACAGCAGCATACGAAGGCTTTCCAAAGGAGAAATCACACCTCAATCACCATAAGTTTTAGCATTTCATTATTTCAATTACATTTCAAATATATGGATCTTGTAAACATTATTTCGAGTGTTAATTCTAATATGATTGGCTAAGCACCTCTGGTGCTAGCCTAGTTATGATGCCTATATTGTTTTAATCATATTTCCGTACTTTTCTTATATGCTTTTACGTGTGTGCATGCATAGTTTATCTTGAGAACATCTTGTTTTGGTAGTTTTGATATGCGGTTGTATCCATTACGCTAGCTTTAATTGAATTAAGACCCCAATTGAGTTAGTAGGCTAGAAGAATTGACCATAGGACACTAGCCTGATGGATTGCGAGGAAATGGGAGGGATGACAACTAACCATATTGCCTCGTGTGCGAATTGACCATAAGATCACCTTCCGTACTTGATAAACTTAAGAAGTTAGAGAAATGATCTATGCTCGTGACAACGGGCCATTAGAGATATGTCTACCATGTAGTGGTAATTAATGACTCAAACCCGTATACCATACGTCGGCTTACTACATGGGAAGCGCCATGGTTCCGGACAGGATTCGGGGGAGATAGGCTAGGGAATTTGACCATATGCACCTAGTGATATATGTCCGCCCCACCTAAAGCATAAGATTAGTTTAATAGGGAACATGACATAAAATGATATAGGATTAGTAACTAGGCTAGTACACTTTTCTCCCACTGCTCACAACTTTACTTTTATTTGCTATTTGTTTTCTTGTTTTGTTTTTATCTCAACCAATCAATCAATCAATCTTTCTTTTAATTAGTGACATTAGAATTAGACTTAGTCCGCACCACATAGCTCTTGGGACGACCTCGGAGTTACCATTACTATTCTATACACGACCGGATTCTCTGTCCGTTAGTGCAAATAGGTAGACCTTAGGTAAAACGAGTAATTATAAATATTAAAACCTGGTCGGTAAAACCTGCATCAGTAATTCTTTTTGTATTTTTATATTTTAAGGAAAGCAAGTAAAAATCTCGGTTTTGGAAGAGTGGGTGGAATTAGTTGCTAGTCAACTAACCCAAATAACTATTTAAACAAATAAAATAAAATGACAAGAAAATAAAATAAGAAAACTTATATGGAGAAAACGTGTTTACTTAGACTTCATTACTCCCTAGTTATCTTTTATTGATTGATAAGTTTGTTACAATTGCGTGGGTGACGGGTTGCATTCCTTAACACCATTCGTGGGGCCGTGTACAATCTTCCCCAACTCTATTAGCTTCTATCTCTTCCTATGGCGACACGTTTAGTATCCTAACCATGGCCTCCTTAATAGTCACTTATGCATTAAATACAACCATTAAAATCGTAGTACACATCCGATTCATGTTTCTTAAGACGTTCAAGCATGTTATCATATAGGAGATTAGCCAGTTTTCTTAAGCCTAACATCGATTATCATTCACCCAACAACAATTAATAACAAACCATTAATCAACAATCAATAACTAGGTTTAATTACATCTAAGCAAACACAAACAAACCTAGCCTAGCATGTTAAAAGAAAGACAAGCATAAGATATAATCAAACAACACATAGACATATTGAATGATTGATGGATAACTTATCTTTAATTGAACATGGAAGAAACAAGGGTATGAAACCCTTGTTAAGGTCAGAAAATCGTACTAGGGTTTGTGTGTGTGTTCCACCAAAAAGTTCCTCTCTTAATGAAAGAAAAATCCTAAAATATATATAGATTTTACATTCTGACGGCGTCAGCTTATAGCTTCTGACGCCGTCAACTCGCCGTGTTTAGGGTTCTCGGATCACCTAGATCCACTTCTGACGCGTCACCTTATAAAATCCTCTGGGTCGTCTCTCTTAAGCATTATACGAGACGGCCTACATTTTTGTAACACCTGACGTCGTCAGGTGTTAAACCTTGATTTCTTCTCTTGAGCATCTGGTACAAACATAAATCCACCTCTTTTGTCTTCCAGTGACGGTGTCACCTTTTGGTGTCTGACGCCGTCAGGTACAATTTCCAGCATGATTTCATGACTTTGTCGTTTTCTTCACTTTTTGCTCAAAAAACGTCCAAAATGCTTCATTTTCCAGAATTCCTCTCAAAAGTACCTAAAATGACAAAAGGAACGATTTAAGGTAATAATTTGATCATAAAATCACGATTTTGGGCTTAAATGACCCCTTAAAAGCGTAACACTTTCCGCCTCATCAATCACCCCGAAATTAACACTTAGATTAGAGAGAGAGAGCATGAGTGTTTTTTCGCATTTCATGAGGTGTTCGGCTTTGATATATTCTAGCATAGGAAGTTTTTAGATTCATATCTTTCAGTTTCTAGCGAGATATCTGATAAGGATTTACTTGATACGCTTTTAAGAGGTCATTTAAGCCCTAAATCATAAATATATGGTCAAATATTACCTCAAATCGCTTCTTTTCTCATTTTAGGCACTTGGGACGCGAATTCTGGAAAATGGAGCATTTTGGACGTTTTTGGAGTCAAAAGTGAAGAAAACGACAAAATCAAGAAACAAGGCTGGAAAATACACCTGACGACGTCACGCCTTAAAAGGTAACGCCGTCACTTGAAGATTCAAGCGGTGGAAAATATTGCAAGTGAGGCTCCAGAAAAATTTTGGAGGAATTACACGTGACGGAGTCACGTGTTATTGGAAGTAGGACGTCTCGTATAAAGTTAACAAGAGACGGCCCAGAAGTATTTGTGAGTGACGACGTCAAGAAGATGGATTGGGCATCACGAAACCCTAATGACGGCGTCAGGACTCATAACCTGACGCCGTCACCTTTGTAACTCTATATATAGTTTTGGATTTTTCATTCATTAAGTGTGCAACTTTGGAGATAAACCCTAGTCTGACTTTTACAGTTTTTTTAGGGTTTCAAACCCTCTTTTCTTCCATGTTCAATTGAAGATAAATTCTCTTTTAATCATTCAATATGTCTGCAATCTTCGCATCATTCCCACACCAAATCTCCAAAACATTCTCCTCACTACATTCCCTCTTAACCACTAGGATTTCACCACATCAACGTCTTCTTCATCCTACCCTTCATTTCAAATTCACATAAACCTTCTCCACATACACCTCATTTCCCACAACTCTTCCCAATTCCATCACATGGGATAATCCATTTCAAATTTGAAATGCAACCCAAAGGCTCCCCATCTCCATCACCTCTTACACATCCAACAACTAGATTTTCAAATTACACACACAGTCCCTCACAATCCTTCCATTACACACACACACTAGCCAACTCACTACAATCTCATCCAAATCTTATATTCTCTTACATATTCTCTTACACAAATCCAACTCACATCCAACTCATCACTTCTTCACCCTCTAATCCATCACATAGAGAAATCCCATTTCAAATTCAAATTTGAAATCCCAAACATAGGCTCCCTTTCCAAGAAAAGGAATATCCCCTTGGCATATTCTTCTCTTCTCTCTATGCCAAGTGAGGAATACCTAAACTACCCCTACCCAATTATCTTTTCTACCTCTCTATCTTTGACAATTGGTTTCTCATAATCACTTCACAAAACATTTTACAAATTGGCTATTTGAGTTGGCAAACCTTAGAATGATTAATGTTAAGGTTTAAATGTGTGAAGTATAATTGGGGGTTTAGCAAGGTTGGGTATTTAAAAGTCCAAACACCCAAATTTTGGGAAAAAGCTTCAGGGGTCCTGGCACGCTGCCCGCGCATTGACGCGCGGGTGACGCGCCAGTCTCGTAAAACTTTTTCCCAAAGTTGGGTCTTGGCCTATAAATACCCCACCTTGGCTCTTGTATTCCTAACCCCTTGCCATTATTCTTTCTCTCTATATTCTTTCTCTCTAATCCTCTAATTCTATCTTGTGTTCTTAATCTTTCACATTAACATTTTTGAAAGAACACATCTCTTTGCAAGTGAAGAATCACAAGAACCTAATCTACTCTTGTGATTGTGTCGAGGGTCTTCTATCTCTATACCCTTTCTATTAGAATAGAGTCACTAGGTTAGGTTAGGGCTTGATTAAACAAACATTCATTCATTCAATTGTTTGTAAGGGAAGTCATGTGTCTTGGTGACCAAGCCTAGATCATTGGGGATCTAGTTGGGGTTTGATACTTCCGGTGGGAAGTCTTGGTAGTGGTCTTGGTGACCCTTAGGTTAAGTCGAATTGTGAGATTCTTTTGGGTGGTTTCCGAGGGCGGAATACCGTTGGTGAGTAACTCCTTCTTTGTGAGCATCGATATTAGTGAATATCGGTGGAGTGAATTGTAACGGTTTGTAGTCCACCGAAAGGATTATACTAGAGTAATAGTATCGGTGTCGTGGATTCGCAACTGGACGTATGGATGGTATAAAACCCCCATCCCGAACCAGTATATATCGGTGTGTTCATTAGTTGCTTTATATACTTTGGTTGTGTTTGTGGTTGCTGGATTCTTGTACAACCACTTGGTGACTCTTACGGCTTAAAGTTTTTAAACATTCAAAAAGCCTAAGAAACCGTATTCACCCCCCCCCTTAAGGTTCTACACTTGTGTATTAGCCTTTGCCAAGTCTTGATACTTCCCATGAAACTAGCAATGTCTTTGATGCGTGGTTATTGTGACGCTTACAACAGGTTTTACCTCTCGAGGATCTCAAGAGGCTTACAACCCCACCGGCAGTGTACCTGAACCGATGTAAGTTTATAGGAATAGTGTAATATCGGGGTAGTTGATCGTTCTCTCACAGTGAATAGTGTTCAGTTAGGATAGAATAGCTAATCTAATACGGTCTGAGGGTGGAGGAAGATTCTTTTTGTATTTTTTATATTTTATGAAAGCAATTAAAATCTCAGGTTTGAAAGAAGGGCGTGAATTAGTTGTTAATCACTAACCCAAGGTTTACTACTTATGCAACTTAAAATAAATAAATATCTACAGACTATTGTGGGTGTGAAAACAAATGGAGAAAATTGTTGTTTACTAGTCTTCTACCTCTAACTACTTTCTTTATACCGGTTAATTGATATGTGTGTTACTTGTGTTGATGAAGGGTGCTATATTGCTAATAACTCATGAGTGGCATACATATCTCTCGCCAATTTCTATGAGCCTCTTAATCTCACCCTATGCATGCACGGCACACACCATAGGGTGTTAAACAGTGCTCATCTAAACCTACCTAACTCGGCCCCTAGTAGCCTCACTACATGTTTCCCTAGACGTTCAAGCACGTTACCATAACAGAGGTTGGCTAGTTTTTCTTGAGCCTAACATCGATGAAACAATCATCCAACAAACACACAACACACACCAATTAACCAATAATTAATAGTTAGGTTTATTAGATCGTATAAGCAAAACACAGAGAATTTACGCTATCATGTTTAATATGAAAGACAAGCAAGATAGATAGAAACCAAAACTAGATACATATATGAATGGAAGTTAAATTGAATGACTTATCTTTAATTAAGAACACTAGGTGTCCAGAGGTTGGAAACCTCTAAAATCACAGAAATTCTGTCTTTAGGTATTGCCTATAAGTTCTCCACATATGATTTTTCCTTACTCACTAATGAGATGAAATAGTAATACTTTAGTTTTATATAGTTAATTGTTCGTATCGATCGTGTTTTTGTGTTTTGGACTCTCTGTCTCTCCTGTCATTTATTGGGTCTTGGTATTCCTTTTATGATTCTCTTATTTGGGATGCTTGTTGGTTCATGCATTGTATTATATCTCTTTCTTTTTGGCTCTCTCTCTTTTTTTATAATCATTTGTTTTCCGTGACGGCTTCTACACTCTTTTATACATCCTGATCTCTTCTATTGTGTATTAATTTCTTGATTATTCTTCTGGCCCTGTTCCTATTTGGTAAATTGATATTCCACTCTTTTTCGATCCTTGCTTGTACGTGTCATTAGTCGTCAGTTTGTGTTAATAATCCTGCTTTTTATATGACTTTTCGTTATAACACTTTTCGTCTCATCAAATACCCTTACACTTGAGATTTGCTTGTCCTCAAGCAAATGAGCTTTTATTCCAATCAAAATATGAGTTAGGGGTCATTTAACACGAATATAAAAGTAATTACAACAAATAGTTATTAGACCCTAATCATAACAAGCACGGAAATCATACGCTAGCACCTCACAAATAGTGTTTGGATTCTCTCATCTCTCAAGTGTCAAAGTTTATATCTCATAAATGGAAACGGAAAATAACACTCACTACCTGGCATAGCAAATAGATTACTATAGGCTTGGGAAAGGATCAATTACTCCTCCACTAGGCGTAAGCACCTAAGATAGACTATCAAAGAGGTCTTTCCAAAGGGTTGTAACGTAAGGTGTAGGGATATGATAACACGGTTTGGTTGGAATAAAGGGTATTTTAGTGGTGGCAAGTTAATTATCATGATCAAATACATGCACTCTACATCGTTGCTTAAGTCAAGACTCGACTCAATCTTAGTCTAAAAATGAAATAACAAAAGCTAAAAAGAACATAAAAGGAAACGGGATGGTAGTCCGTATGTTTTTCTTCTTTCTTTTTCATAATTTTTTTGTATTTTTTCTTGGTTTTTCGATTTTTTTTTCATACACTCTTGCCCTACCATCCAAAATAATACATCATAGGGGAGTTGCATTCCCCTTACACTTGAATCTTTACATAACTTTACACATAACTATTCTAATGACTCGAATCAAGAAAATCAAGACACTTGGAGTACTTTTAAAATATTTAGCACATATGGAGGTAATAATGTTGCTCTTCCCCATTACTCCATTACACTAGTACTTTACCCATGAGTCCCAATCGTCCCAAAACAATATGTACAAGGATATGACTTAACTTAGCAACCATGTAATTGACCGGATAATTAACTAAGGGTTTAACAAATGTTTTCACAATAATGCACCAAAGGTGGGTGCATACAAGGTGGGCTAAGGCAATTTGGGTGTACATTTAGTGGGGTGTAAATAAATTCTCACTTTGAGTAAGATGCTCAAAGGTCGAAACAAAAGGATAGGCTCAGAGGGGTGTACTAGGGGTATCGTGTACCAAAAATGGATACAACGCAAAGGTGTGGGAGAATTACTTGACCAATGAAGCCAAAGTAATTATAACAAATATACGGGTGAAAACAATGGGTTAATCCTAATGCCTCTTATCATGTAGTAGATCTTAACTACACGTATGTAGTCTCACTTGTGGATTTGAGATGGTCCTAACGCAAGTTCTAGAATCTAAATGCTACTGGTACACACATCATAGCACCAAAGATGGGTGCTTTTCCTACCAATTCTAGGGGTGAACCTCACATATTTGGGGTGGAAAATTTTTTTAGTGGTACGTTTTTGTGCTAGTCATACAGTTTCCTATCCATAAGACGCTCATTAAGATCAAGGTTTTACTTCTAGATGTTGTAAAAAATTTTAAATTGGTGCTAAAATTGCCCTAACAAACATTTCTCTTGGATTTATTACAAATTCACTATCAAACAAAGCAAAACATCAAGCATAGGTGTATTCTCAACGGTGCCTTCATTTACCCCCTTACACTTAAACCGAACATTGTTCCCAATGTTCAAATAAAAGACGTAAAAGTAAATAAGATGAAGGAAGGAAATCAAATACTCCCCTGAATCGTTTGATGTGGATAATGAAGTAACATGGTTAGATCTTCTTCCAAGAGAGACGAACGTTCAAAGCTTCCCTTCCAAAATAATAAACGTCTTCTTGTCCAAAATAACCTGTTAACCTGAAAAAGATAAAGGCCAACCTCTGATGCGTGGTTTTGTGACCTTACAGCAGCTGGATTGATCGTTCTCTCAAAAGGAATAGTGTTCGTTAGGTTAGAAAAACTAATCTATAGGTCTAAGGGTGGAAGGAAGATTCTTTTTGTGTTTTTATATTTTTATGAAAGCAATTAAAATCTCGTTTTTTGGAAGAAGGGCGGAATTAGTTGTTAATCAACTAACCCAAGGTTACTACTTATGCAATTGAAAATAAATATCTAAACTATTGTGGTTGTGAAAACAATATGGAGAAAGTTGTGTTTACTTATATTTCATTAATCCCTAACTATCTTTTACCGGTTAATTGATATGTGTGTTACTTGTGTGGATGAAGGGTGTATTCCTAATAACTCATGGAGTGGCATACATATCTCTCCAATTCTATGAGCTCTTATCTCGCCCTATGCCATGCACGGCACAACCATAGGGGTTGTAAACAGTTGTTCATGCGTTAAATACTACCTTAATAGCCTAGTATGCCTCGACTACATGTTTCCCAAGATGTTCAAGCACGTTACCATAAAGGAGGTTGGCCATTTTTCTTGAGCCTAACATCGATGAAACAATCATCCCAACAAACAACAACACACACCAATCAACCAATAATTAATAGTTAGGTTTCATTAGATCTAAGAAAACACTAGAGAATTTAGCTACTCATGTTAATTGAAAGATAAGCAAGATAGATAGACAACCAACACATAGACATATTGATTGAATTAAAGTGAAGACTTATCTTTAATTAAGCACTAGGGTTCCAAGGGTTGGAAACCCTAAAAGTCACAGAAAATTCGTCTTTAGGGTTTGCCCTAAAAGTTCTCCACAAAGTTCCACCCTAATGAATGAAATTAGGAAAATATATATAGAATTTACATTGGGACGGCGTCATCTTATAAGGCCTGACGCCGTCAGCTCGCCACCATTACGGTTCTCGGATGGCCTAGATCCATTTGGGACGTGGTCAGCATGTAAAACCTTCTGGGCCGTCTCTCTTTAACTTTGTTCCTGACGGCCTACATCTTTTAACACCTGACGGCGTCAGGTGTAAATCCTTTAAATCTTTCTGGCCCGTCATTTGATAGTTGAATCCACTCTTTTATCATCCTTGCTGTTGGCGTCACCTTGTGACTTCTGACGCCGTCAGGTTGTAAAATCCTGATTCTTTAAGACTTTGTCGTTTTCTTCACTTTTATGCTCCAAAAACGTCCAAATGTGCATGTTTTCCAGAATTCCTCTCAAAAGTACCTAAAATGACAAACGGAACGATTTAGGGCAATATTTGATCACATTTATACGAATTAGGGCTTAAATGACCCCCTAAGAGCGTAACACTTTTCGTCTCATCAAATACCCTTACACTTGGGATTTGCTTGTCCTCAAGCAAAATGAGCTTTTATTCCAATCAAAATATGAGTTAGGGGTCATTTAACACGAATATAAAAGTAATTACAACAAGTAATTATTAGACCCTAATCATAACAAGCACGGAAATCATACACTAGCACCTCACAAATAGTGTTTGGATTCTCACATCTCTCAAATGTCATAAAGTTTATATCTCATAAATGGAAACTGAAAATAACACTCACTACCTGTCATAGCAAATAGATTACCATAGGCTTGGGAAAGGATCAATTACTCCTCCACTAGGCGTAAGCACATAAGATAAACTATCAAAGAGGGCTTTATAAAGGGTTGTAACGTAAGGTGTAGGGATATGATGACACGGTTTGGTTGGAATAAAGGGTATTTTAGTGGTGGCGATTTAATCATCATGATCAAATACATGCACTCTACATCGTTGCTTAAGTAAAGACTTGACTCAATCTTAATCTAAAAATGAAATAACAAAAACTAAAAAGAAACATAAAAGGAAACGGGATGGTAGTCCGTATGTTTTTCTTCTTTCTTTTTCATATTTTTTTGTATTTTTCTTGATTTTTCGTTTTTTTTTTCATACACTCTTGACCTACCATCCAAAATAATACATCATAGGGGAGTTGCATTCCCCTTACACTTGAATCTTTACATAACTTTACAATCACTATTCTAATGACTCGAATTAAGATAATCGAAAAACTTGGAGTACTTTTAAATTGTTTAGCACATATGGGGGTAATAATGTTGCTCTTCCCCATTACTCCATTATACTAGTACTTTTACCCATGAGTCCCAATCGTCCCAAAACAATATGTACAAGGATATGCCTTAACTTAGCAACCATGTAATTGACCGGATAATTAACTAAGGGTTTAACAAATGTTTTCACAATAATGCACCAAAGGTGGGTGCATACAAGGTAGGCTAAGGCGATTTGGGTGTACATTTAGTGGGGTGTAAACAAATTCTCACTTTGAGTAAGATGCTCAAAGGTCGAAACGAAAGGATAGGCTCGGAGGGGTGTACTAGGGGTATCGTGTACCAAAAATGGATACAACGCAAAGGGTGTGGGAGAATTACTTGACCAATGAAGTCAATGTAATTATAACAAATATACGGGTGTAAAACAATGGGTTAATCCTAATGCCTCTTATCATGTAGTAAATCTTAACTACACGAATGTAGTCTCACTTGTGGATTTGAGATGGTCCTAACGCAAGTTCTAGAATCTAAATACTACCGGTACTCACATCATAGCACCAAAGATGGATGCTTTTCCTACCAATTCTAGGGGCGAACCTCACATATTTGGGGTGGAAAATTTTTTAGTAGTACGGTTTTGTGCTAGTCATACAATTTCCTATCCATGAGACGCTCATTAAGATCAAGCTTTCACTTCTAAATGTTGTAAAAAAAATTAAATTGGCGCTAAAATTGCCCTAACAAACATTTCTCTTGGTTTTATTACAAATTTACTATCAAACAAAGCAAAACATCAAGCGTAAGTATATTCTCAACGGTGCTTTCATTTACCCCCCTTACACTTAAACCGAACATTGTCCCCAACGGTGCTTTCATTTACCCCCTTCCGAATAATAAACGTCTTCTTGTCCAAAATAACCTGTTAACCTGAAAAAGATAAAGGCCAACCTCGCGTAAAATCGGCGGTAAAATCTACATAATAAGATATAATGCTTGTGGAATGAATATTTTGCAGAATTCTTGGAGATTATAAGTTAAAGAATTGACAAAAATTTTATGTTTCCAGAAAAATAAAAAACTTTCAAAAATTGCAGAAAATTATAACCTGACGCCGTCAGGTGTTAATCCTGACGCCGTCAGAAAGTTCTGACAGAATTGTCATGTTAAGTTTCCGGAAAAAATTCTGGAAAAACTAGATCTTACTTACTGGAATTCCTGCAAAAATTCATTATGACTCGATACAAGCATTTGACTCAAACAAGTACTAATATGTAGGTTAATTTCGTTGTTATGATTCATGTTCATTCGTTCTATATAAACCGATTTAGATTTCCCTTACACTTAGCTTTTGTAAAATACCTTTATATGTAGTTAAGACAAAGTTAAAAACAAAATAAAGCATTTTCACAATTTAATTTGAAGCATGAATCAATAACAAGAGATGTAACTTACATACGGAAACAAATAAAATCAAATAAACAAACAAAAACACACAAAACATGGGTTGCCTCCCAAGAAGCGCTTTTCTTTATTAACAAGTCTTGTAGCTAGACTCAAAGTCATCGTACGTTACGTGACTTCGTCGTTGGTCACGGTTCCTAAGTCATCCTCCTTTCCGGTTTTGTATTCCGGTCCCAATTTCAAACAATCCTTATAGAAACCGAATATTCTACCCATGACATAGTCTACTCCCCTACGTCTATCCTCATCATTCCTATAGTAAACCACTTGTTTGAGCTCCTTCTCAACGTTTGACAAGTGTTGGTATTGCTCTATCTTATATGGCATCTGGTAGTTTACTTCGTCGGTCTCATCCTTAAACGTAACTATCCCTAAGGAAGGTTCATGAGTCATTCTAGAGACCTCGATAAATGGCTTGCCTAAGACTACTTGGGTCAAACTTGCGTCTACTATTGGGCGTATATCTTCTACAATCACAAAGTCGGTGACATAGGTAAAATTCCCTACATAAACCGGTAGTCCCTTAACTCTNAACTATCCCTAAGGAAGGTTCATGAGTCATTCTAGAGACCTCGATAAATGGCTTGCCTAAGACTACTTGGGTCAAACTTGCGTCTACTATTGGGCGTATATCTTCTACAATCACAAAGTCGGTGACATAGGTAAAATTCCCTACATAAACCGGTAGTCCCTTAACTCTTCCCGTGAAATTATTGATCCATCCCTTATCGGGGAACACTCTGTACCCCAGTTGACTTTTCATTATTAAGTTGTATTGGGCTCTAGTCATGATGTTGATGGGTGATTTAGGGTCGATGTAAGCTTTCCACACATGCAAATGTCCGATGTTGCATGGTATATTGAGATTAGAAGGATCGCCCACTTTGATGATCGGGTTACCTATGAGGTATGAGTCCTCGGAGTCATTGAATAAGTTCTTATGATATGCTCGCTCCTCCCTAGTTAGTAACTTATTGAAGAAGTCTTCCTCTTCTACTACTTCTTCTACCTTCCTATCATCCTCTATTTCCTTAACATCATCCTTTGATTCGTTATCATTCTCACTCCTCTCAATTAGTCTAATGGTTACAACGTTGACGAAGTGGACATGTTTGGATGAAGAAGGGTCTTTGACTTGGGGTCCGCTATTAGTGTTCCTAGCGTCCTTATGTGGAGGTGATAGCACTTGGTTGTCGAGAGCCTTCAACAAGTTGTCAATCTTGTTGGTCATCTCTACTTGTTGTTGATTAAATTCGGATGTGAATTTAGCTGTACGACATTCTTGAGACGCCATAAAATTGGACATCAATCCTTCAAGATTATTGGTACTACCATAGTTGTTGGAAGGATTGTTGTTGAAGGTACGGTTTGAGGAATTACCGTTGGGTTGAAACCGGTTAGGTGGGTTGGAAGAATTGTTTTGGGGTGCGTTTTGGTTTGACTTCCACCTAAGGTTGGGGTGATTTTTCCATGAGGGGTTGTATGAATCTCCATAAGGGTTTGGCTCGGGTTTGAAAGTGTACCACTTATCTCCCGCTCCGTCGGTACGCGTGGATGCGTAGTCCGCAAAAGCTTGTTCGGGGAGTTCCATGCAATCACGAGTGTCGTGGGGACCACTACATAATTCGCACGAAGAAGTGATTTTGTTCACTTGGCTTGAAGGTTTAGGAGCTTCGTAGGATTTCATGAGAAACTTGACTTGGTCTTCAAGTTCTATGATCCTACGGTCGGAAGTGCTTGAATTATTCGAAGGCAAAGATATTGCCTTGACCGTTTTATTCAAATCACGGGGATCATTCCAACTTTCGTTGTCATATAGAGCAAGATCTTCTAGGAGATCCCATGATTGTTCCGCACTTAGATCACGTAGCTTGCCACCGGCCGCTTGGTCAATGGTTTGCCTCGTGTGGAGATTGATGTGGTCATAGAAGATTTGGACTTGGAGCCAAAGGTCTATGCCATGATGAGGGACTTTTTGGAGTAAGTCCTTGAATCGAGTCCATGCCTCGTAGAGGGTTTCGCCTTGGCGTTGTTGGAACGCCAAGATATCATTCCTTAGCTTGGTAGTTCTCCCCGGTGGGAAAAATTGAGCAAGGAAACGAGTTGTGAGATCGTCCCAAGAGGTGATGGATCCTGCGGGAAGTCGCTCAAGCCATTGACTAGCTTGGTCCCGTAGAGAGAATTGGAAGAGACGCAATCGGGTCGTCTCTCGAGTTGCAACATCAAGGTCTATGGAATCTACGATTTTGAGGAAATCCTTGAGATGTTGGTTTGGATCTTCGGAACGAAGTCCATGGAATGCGCATCCGCTTTGCACCAACCGGATGGTGTCGGATCGCAAGGGAGTGACATTGGCTCCTTGAGTGAGCTCAATGGTGTTTCGATAGCCAAGGTGGCTAGGTCGGGAATACTCTCCTAAGGTGCGGGGTCTAGGAGGTTGGTTTGGTTGTGGTGGGTGGTTTGGTTGAATTGGGTTGTTGGGATCAAGGATGTTACCACCTTCCATGATGGCGGATGGTAAAGATTACGAACAAAAACACGAAGAAAAAGATAGACTAAAGAAATCCTAGAAAAAGAAAATAAAAATCTCACTAGAAAGGAATCTAGTGAGTAGACCTAAAGAAATAAAAATTCTACCTAAACAATAACTATTCCCCGGCAGCGGCGCCAAAAACTTGATGCGTGGTTTTGTGACCTTACAACAGGTTTTACCTCTCGAGGGATCTCAAGAGGCTTACAACCCCACCAGGCAGTGTACCTGACCGATGTAGTATAGGATAGTGGTAAGTACGGGGGATTGATCGTTCTCTCACAGGGAATAGTGTTCGTTAGGATAGAAAAGCTACTCTAATAGGTCTAAAGGTGGAAGGAAGATTCTTTTTGTATTTTTATATTTTTTAGAAAGCAAGTAAAATCTCGGTTTTTAGAGGAAGGGCGGAATTAGTTGCTAGTCAACTAACCCAAGTTTACTACTTATGCAAATTAAAATAAAATAAATATCTAAACTATTGTGGTTGTGAAAACAATATGGAGAAAATTGTGTTTACTTAGATTTCATTACTCCCTAACTATCTTTTACCGGTTAATTGATATGTGTGTTACTTGTGTGGATGAAGGGTGTATTCCTAATAACTCATGGAGTGGCATACATATCTCTCCAATTCTATGAGCTCTTATCTCGCCCTATGCCATGCACGGCACAACCATAGGGGTTGTAAACAGTGGCTCATGCGTTAAATACTACCTTAATAGCCTAGTATGCCTCGACTACATGTTTCCCAAGACGTTCAAGCACGTTACCATAAAGGAGGTTGGCCAGTTTTCTTGAGCCTAACATCGATGAAACAATCATCCCAACAAACAACAACACACACTAATCAACCAATAATTAATAGTTAGGTTTCATTAGATCTAAGTAAACACTAGAGAATATAGCTACTCATGTTAATTGAAAGATAAGCAAGATAGATAGACAACTAACACATAGACATATTGATTGAATTAAAGTGAAGACTTATCTTTAATTAAGCACTAGGGTTCCAAGGGTTGGAAATCCTAAAAGTCACAGAAAATTCGTCTTTAGGGTTTGCCCTAAAAGTTCTCCACAAAGTTCCACCCTAATGAATGAAAATTAGGAAAATATATATAGAATTTACATTGGGACGGTGTCAGCTTATAAGGCCTGACGTCGTCAGCTCGCCGCCATTAGGGTTCTCGGATGGCCTAGATCCATTTGGGACGTGGTCAGCATATAAAACCTTCTGGGCCGTCTCTCTTTAACTTTGTTCCTGACGGCCTACATCTTTTAACACCTGACGGTGTCAGGTGTAAATCCTTGAAATCTTTCTGGCCCGTCATTTGATAGTTGAATTCCACTCTTTTGTCATCCTTGCTGACGGCTTCACCTTGTGACTTCTGACGCCGTCAGGTTGTAAAATCCTGATTCTTTAAGACTTTGTCGTTTTCTTCACTTTTATACTCCAAAAACGTCCAAATGTGCATGTTTTCCAGAATTCCTCTCAAAGTACCTAAAATGACAAAATGAACGATTTAAGGCAATATTTGATCACATTTATACGAATTAGGGCTTAAATGACCCCCTAAAAGCGTAACACTTTTCGTCTCATCAACCTCGCTTAAAATTGGCGGTAAAATCTACATATTATGATATAATGCTTGTGGAATGAATATTTTGCAGAATCACTGGAGATTATAAGTTAAAGTATTGACAAAACTTTTTAGGTTTCCGGAAAAATACAAAACTTTCAAAATTTGCAGAAAATTTTACCTGACGCCGTCAGGTGTTAGGCCTGACGCCGTCAGAAAATTCTGACAGAATTCTCATGTTAAGTTTCCGGGAAAAATTCTGGAAAAACTAGATCTTACTTCCTGGAATTCCTGCGAAAATTCATTATGACTCGATACAAGCATTTGACTCAAACAAGTACTAATATGTATGCTAATTTCATTGTTATGATTCATGTTCATTCGTTCTATATAAACCGATTTAGATTTCCCTTACACTTAGCTTTTGCGAAATACCTTTATATGTAGTTAAGACGAAGTTAAAAACAAAATAAAGCATTTTCACAAATTAATTTGAAGCATGAATCAATAACAAGAAATATAACTTACATACGGAAGCAAATAAAATCAAATAAACAAACAAAAACACACAAAACATGGGTTGCCTCCCAAGAAGTGCTTTTCTTTATTTACGAGTGTTGTAGCTAGACTCAAAGTCACCGTCATCTAGTGTCACTAATGCTCACGTATCCAAGCGTGAGCCACCTCATTGTCGCTTCCTCCTTCTTATAATCGTCATTGAGATCTAAACATCCACGATAATATCTCTTATTCTTTTCAATGGGTATTTAAGTCCCTTCCTGATATCGTTTTCACTCAATATGCCGTAGGGTGGGAACCTATTACATTCTTCAACAGAAAAGGTTTTATACCTAGGGTGTGCACGGGGCATTTGATAAACAAAGTCCTCATCTCTATTTGAGAATGTAATCAACCCTTCCATTAGTTTCTCATCTAAGTTGGTTAACCTTTTGAAGGGCTTCCCAAACACAACTTGGGTTAGACTACTTTCGACAATCTCCCCTAGGTCTTCCATCACCATAAAGTCTGTTTGATAAGCAAAACTCCCTACAAACACATGCAACGTTTTAGTCCTAGCAACTACGTTTCCCCCTTTATATTCCAACTCATTTACCATGATTTTATTATATTCAGCACGCGAGATTACATTCATTGGCAAAGATGAGTTAAGGTAAGCATCAAAACTTCTAAATCCAATTTTGCAAGGGAATTGCATGTTAAACAAACTATCTTTCTCAATCTTTGTCCTAGGGTCAACATAACTTAGAGGGTTGGCTCTTTTCTCTCCTTCTGGGTCATCTACTACCTCCCCATTCCCTAGGTCCTCATCGGAATCCGACGAGTAGTAAAAGGGGCCATTTTCATGGTCGGTGTCATGGTCAGATTCATCCATATCAGATTGGTTGTCAAAGTGATGATAGGGTTGTAGATTTGGCGGGTTTTCGTTTTCAACAATGGGGGGTGGGTTGGGCAACTGAAAATTCCTACGACGGAAAACACGGATAACAGGGATCAAACGCTCAATATTACTCATGAAGAATTATTACGAACAAAAACACAAAGAAAAAGATAGACTAAAGAAAATCCTAGAAAAATCTCACTAGAAAGGAATCTAGTGAGTAGACCTAAAGAAATAAAAATTCTACCTATACAATAACTATTCCCCGGCAGCGGCGCCAAAAACTTGATGCGTGGTTTTGTGACCTTACAACATGTTTTACCTCTCGAGGGATCTCAAGAGGCTTACAACCCCACCAGGCAGTGTACCTGACCGTAGTAGTATAGGATATTGGCAAGTACGGGGGATTGATCGTTCTCTCACAGGGAATAGTGTTCGTTAGGATAGAAACCTACTCTATAGGTCTAAGGGTGGAAGAGGATTCTTTTTGTATTTTTATATTTTTAGGAAAGCAAGTAAAATCTCGGTTTTAGAAGAAGGGCAGAATTAGTTGTTAGTCAACTAACCCAAGATAACTACTATTGCAAAAGAAAATTAAAATAACTAAAACTATTCGGTTGTGAAAACAGTATGGAGAAAATTGTGTTTACTTAGATTTCATTACTCCCTAACTATTTTTTACCGGTTAATTGATATGTATGTTACTTGTGTGGATGAAAGGTGTATTCCTAATAACTCATAGAGTGGCATACATATCTCTCCAATTCNTAAAATAACTAAAACTATTCGGTTGTGAAAACAGTATGGAGAAAATTGTGTTTACTTAGATTTCATTACTCCCTAACTATTTTTTACCGGTTAATTGATATGTATGTTACTTGTGTGGATGAAAGGTGTATTCCTAATAACTCATAGAGTGGCATACATATCTCTCCAATTCTATGAGCTCTTATCTCCTCCTATGCCATGCACGGCACAACCATAGGGATTGTAAACAGTGTCTCATGTGTTAAATACTACCTTAATAGCCTAGTATGCCTTGGCTACATGTTTCCCAAGACGTTCAAGCACGTTACCATAAAGGAGGTTGGCCAGTTTTCTTGAGCCTAACATTGATGGAACAATCATCCCAACAAACAACAACACACATCAATTAACCAATAATTAATAGTTAGGTTTCATTAGATTTAAGCAAACACTAGAGAATTTAGCTACACATGTTAATTGAAAGACAAGCAAGATAGATAGTTAACCAACACATAGACATGATGATTAAATTAAAGTGAAGACTTATCTTTAATTAAGCATGAGGGTTCCAAGGGTTGGAAACCGTAAAAGTTACTGAAAATTCGTCTTAGGGTTTTGCCCTAAAAGTTCTCCACAAAGTTCCACACTTAATGAATGAAAATTAGAAAACTATATATAGATTTTACATTCTGACGGCGTCAGGTTATAAGGGCTGACGCCGTCAGCTCGCCGCCATTAGGTTTCTCGGATGGCCTATA